>JACEFZ010007313.1:135000-145000 GCA_014155875.1 Cepaea nemoralis | reverse complement strand
CTTTACATAGTTACACAATTGCTACATAAATGACAGCATTAAATCAGACAGCCGAACATCTACTTCAATTCAACAACGAATAGTAATGCATATTATGGCAACTATCAGATTACTTCAATGAAAAACCGTATATAAAGAACCTTCAACCGAGTGATGTTTTGTTAGTCGGCAATGTAGAAGTGTAGGCACGATGTAAGAGGAAGAACTAGAAGAAGAAGAAGAAGAAGAAGAAGAAGAAGAAGAAGAAGAAGAAGAAGAAGAAGAAGAAGAAGAAGAAGAAGAAGAAGAAGAAGAAGATGTTAATGATGATGATGATGATGATGATGATGATGATGATGATGATGATGATGATTATGAGCAGTAGGAGGAAGAAGAAGAAGAAGTATGCAAAGGATCTTTTTCTTTACTGTATATCGCTGGTACTGTGTTTGAACCCACAATGAGACAGGCGTTGTCTTAAAATTGGCATGGGCGCCCAGACCGACTAGGCCTAAAATAGGTTTCAGGAAATGCTCTTGGAAGTAAAAGTTAGGTCTACCATATGAGGAACATGAATGATGGGAACTTGCAGGAGATGGCTCTTTGTTTCAAACTAAGCATGAAAACGACTGAAATACTCCAGCATTGGTTGCACAGCTATCTGGTCCCATTACCAAAGCCAGGTAAGAATCACCCCAGACTTAATGGATACCGAATCATAACCCAGCAAAACATCTTTGGCAAAATCCTCGATAAGATAGTAGCCCGCAGGCTCCAGCGACATTTGGAAAGTCGTAATCTGCTTCCCAAAGGGCTCGGGAGTTATCGGCCTGGGAAGGACACATTTTTTAAACTTTATTTTCAAAGGGTCACAAATTGGGCACACAGGCCCAACTTACATTTGGCCCTTCCAAGAGAGAGAGAGAGAGAGAGAGAGAGAGAGAGAGAGAGAGAGAGAGAGAGAGAGAGAGAGAGAGAGAGAGAGAGAGAGAGAGAGAGAGAGAGAGTGCGTGAGTGCTTGCGTGCGTGCGTGTGTGTTTTTTTCCTTCCCTCTCCCCGAGCTTCCTGTTTATATTTTGTATTCATGTATTTTTCGCTATCAGTTCTAGCGCAAGCACCCATATTTCCTTACACACAATGGTTACATGTACGCTGATCCCCAGCTGGTTGTCCACTTAGGCCAATCCGGCTACTATTGCATTTGATGTTTATGAGGGCTTCCAGAATAAACAAGAGACTGTGGCGTTAGCTCTTGACCTCTTGACCTGGATGCCTTTAACGGGGTTAAGTATGATCAGTTGATAAACACTCTGTTGGACATGGAGGTTTGCCCTTGCCTTTTCAGATGGTTTGCAACAGTCCGTTATGGGCTTAAGGTTGCACTGCTCATGAGTTCCTGAACTTCTGATCCCTATACGGTTACACCTGGGTTACCACATGGATCTGCTGTGTGCTCTTTAATGTCTACACCAGCAAAGTCGCCGCTTTTGAAACACCAGGTATTGGTAGAATATTGCCATTTGCAGATGATATGCTGGTGTACAGACAGGGACAAGTGCCACATAACGGAACACGCGCCACCAAGTATAAAGAAGAGACCTTACTGGATTTTCCCAGACAGTCACAAAACTGGACGACAAATATGAGAAACCAAGGAAAGGAAAACAACGTCATTGGATGGCAACGGGAGACGCTGTGAATTCGTGGATTCGAAAGGATGTGTTTATAAAAGGCTCCGTGTGAAGGTGACACCTGGAGGCAGTGATTTCGTGATGAAGCAGCTGGGAGTCCGGAGAGGAATGTGTTAAAGACAACACAACGGTAGAAAGACCGGGTGTAGATACCTAGACTTTTATTTAATCAGTTGAACTGAGGATTTGGATAATTAGGCCTCAAGGGCAGCGAGCTGGACTTAGAGCTCGTAGGTAGATGTTATTTAAGTGAGCGCCGATCCTGCGTATAGGGATCAGCTCACGTTTCTACAAGAGTATATACTTTGTCCTGCGGCGGAATAAACATACGTCTGAAAATTGTTTGCTTGACTTGAGTCTGCCATATGTTCATGATCCGGTTGGTTCACGTAAGATAGAACATGTTTTGTTGTTCTGATCTGTTCTTGACGAGTTCAATTTGAGTTGCTTTGAGTGTACGGTCCCGTTGGATTTAGAGGACAGGCACTTCGAGACACGTGGGGGTCGTCTCTGGACTGTTTGTTTGTCAACACAGATTCCCCGCCAGTTTCCATAGCTGAACATAAAAGAAATTACGCACCAGCGGCACATTCCACACCGTGCTACACAGAAAGAAAGAAGGAGCACATGAAAACCCGCGTCACCAAAATGCCGGAAGAACAGCCAGAATAAATGAAGTGAAAAAGCATTTTGTGATAAAGTAATAACAACAGGTGAAATTAAAACATCATAAAAACTGTAAGTACGTACAAAATTAATACATAATAACTCAATCATGTTCAAGAAGTGCGATCTATTAATCATATCAAGTTTGCACCAGATGCGCAAAAGTACACCACGTTATTGAACACACCACAGCGCTATGAAATATTAGAAACAACGAACATTTAGTAATAGTGTAACTTATTTAAGAACATTATTTATTTAAAGAATATACAGTTACAACTACAAGTCTACGTGAGAAAAGAAGATGGTGGTTACATATAAGATATACGAAACAATCGACACCATGGTCGACATTGAAAGGAATTATGTCGATGTGAGTAGGCAGTGAGATCTGAAGAAACACTGCGCTGCCACAATTCTACACCACAGTAACCTATTATACTATAGCACAACGATTGACAATTTGTATTCAAGAATCTATGATCGATTGGAACTGCTCAAAAGTGTTGCATTATGTTGAGCAATTTGCTGAATCTATGAAGTTCACTTACAGTGCTCAGACATTCGTCACGATTTTATCAGATTTATCGGTGGACTGATACACACATGATGGGGTGTACTGTCGACGCACAGTTATAGTTACGTTGTTGGAAAGACATTCGCTAAGTCTGTGAACATTACATAAAGTTTTGACTTGTTTGTTCAGAACGCCAAAGCATTTAACTACCTACATTTGTGGGACATGTACATCATACGTTCATTATATCTGCTGCCGACACTACTTCATGTCTGAATTATCGGCGCATAAGTGAGTTAGTACATATTACGACATTTATACGCATACTTCGTCATATGTCAAGATGGATAGCACGTACACCACGGACACTCTCCTCCACCATAATTGACAAGGAAGATGTTGCGTTATTTGGACGTTACACATATCTGAACATATTTACAGCTGGACGTTACATACTTCAACGCATAATGACAACCAGGTCAGTGTACACATATTTATTACGTCATTGAGGACATTACATTATTCACATACCGGACACTTCATCACACGTCAGGACGACACGCACACGTACACTAGGACATATTATTGTTGAAATTGTCGAGGATTTTTCTACCATCGAGCAAGTCAACGCGGTCAATCGGGACCGAACACCAACTCCTCACGTCGGCATTTATGAACTGAATTTACGAACGTACTCTAATACGCTGACGCCAGGACATACGAACACTGTCACACGGATTGATAACAAGACTACACTATCGTTTATCATCGTGATAACGTTCACACAACCTGGTCACTCATTGGACTTTACTTACCAGGAGTCGAATCACGTCATTCAACTGTACTTCACTGTGGGCATCATTCACTCAAGTACCTACAGCGCACATTCAGCCTAAAGTATCAATACTAAGGCTGAAATAAACTCAAGTTTCGTCGATACACCACAGCCGACTACGTGTTCTTATGAGTCGGTGACGGACCGCGTCGGTCCAGGGTGCGAGTACAAGTTAATTGTACTATCATCTCAAGGCAGGAGCAACAATCGTTACACAACTCCTCACATATTTTCATGCAACCAGGATACCACTAATCGATTGTCGATTACGGATCAGTATAGTTTGGAACTTAACAACACGTAATTGAGAGTCTCAAATTATATCAATTCTCGAGCGATTCAAGTATTACTCTACGTTCGGGAGATGCACTAAAGGCCAGTAGCAATTGTATTGTTGATGTATTATAGCATTGATCCTAGTAATAAGGCACTATTTATCAATTTTTTTTGTTTTGATCTTGCGGGCGTCACCACAATACTATTGTCTTGTCATAACTGTAGTAGTATAGTATGTGCGTTACCCGTTAAAAATGTGGATACAAAAATTTGTTATTGTTTGTAAACAGTAATATGTATTCGCGTCACTCGTCATTCGTCTTTGATGATTGTTAGTTGTCTTGCGTTACATATATATTTTATATTGGATATAGTTCTTCATATTTATTTCTCTAGTTTATATTTATTTCATTCATTATAGAGATATTTGTTTGATTTTTTTTGTGGTTTTCGAATTTACACTACAAATTTAATTGAGTTTATATTTGCTCAACTGTGATACAACGTTTACCTTACTATCTGAGTGATAGTGATTTGAGACAATATCACAATTTTGTCGATTCTTTTCTTCTCTTGCCTACGTCCATATTTATTTCAGCCAGATAGCTCATTTTACAGGTAGGACATTAGGACAAGATGTCTACACTGCAACATTTCATTGAGTTGGGTGAGAAGACTGGTTTAACCGGTGCCGAACTTCGAAATTGAGCGAAGCTTGAGCTCAGTGAACAACAGAAACGGGACAAAGAGGATCGACAACTACAAATTGCACGTGAGAAGGAGGAACGACAGGAAAGACTGGCATCAGAAAAGCAAGATAAACAACTTGAGAGAGAACTAAAGGAAAAAGAGATGGTGTTGGAACGCGAACGAATGGAGGCTAGAGAAAGAGAATTAAATGTGGAACGCGAAAAGATTGCAGCGGAAAAAGAGAAGTTAATTATGGAAATGCAATTTAAAGAGAAACAATTGGCAATTGAGAAGGAGATATTTTGGAAAGACATGGGTAAGAAGTTTGGTGTGACTGAGACAAACCTTAGGAATTTGGCAAGGGAAAGAGTTGAACGATTAGAAATGTTGATAGAAGAGAAAAGAAGGAAACAACTACAAAACATTTATGAAACGAATACCAAAGAGTTAATTCAAAAAGTAACCGTCATTCGCAAACCTGATGAGACACTCACAAGTATAAGTACCCAAAGTGAAGTGACACAAGAAGAAAAAGATAAAGAAGAAGATAACACACAAATAGAACAGGTTACACCAACTGTTAACGAAAACGATATAACACAAATGTGTGATAACGCAACAGAAAAGAGTGGTGTTCACATCGATAAACAAGAAATAAACAAACATTCTTCATCAAATGATTCTACGTCCGAGAACATAAATGATGATCAGAAACAAAACAAACGAAATTATTTGTCTTTAAATGACATATTTTTGAAACATTCAAAAAAGAGACCAAAAGTTACACGCACTGATGGTTACTTGTCGTACTTCTGGTACACATTTACCAAACATACGGCATTGCAGCGTATGCATTACAGAAGATATACAAGACTGAAAACAATAACATTGTTCCAATCAACAAATTTACAATGTACAAATATTGGCATGAGTGCAGATGAGAGATTTTACAGGTTTGAAACAAAGAAAGAGAGAACGAAATAGAATGAAAGGAAGAATAAAAGAAAAATAAAATGGGATGAAAGTGTTAGGTTCATATTAACACAGAATACATTACAGACACATTAGTGTCTTAGGTCTTAGTACTTAATTATGGCATGTGGCACTGATATAAATATATACTTTTTAGAGATGTTCATACTATCTAATATCTCTACACTCAGTTGGATAATATTTCGGTTCGCTATTCTTCGGATAATTGTTCGTAACTATATAGTTATTAGAGAACTTAATAAATTATTTGGTTTAAATATTTATTTTTGTTGAATCAGAATATTATATTATATTGCTGATTTAGTTTCTTAGAAGTCCTGAATAGTTGCAATGTCTCATTCTTCACAAGTCTATATCTATATTGAAGATCTACAAGATTTTATTTGGTCAATCACATTCTGTGAGACATTCTCAGTCGATTATAATTAATAGAAAGGCAGATCTTTGTTATAAGTTAATTAGTTATATATATTAATGTTCTGTTCTTTCATAAGTTATTAAGAAATTCGATAAAGATATATTCAGATAGCGCCGAATTGAGGGAGCAATGCTATAAGAATCAACTAAATATTAATAGATTATTATTACAAATAGAATTTAGTCAAGTGGGTACATATGTTACCGATTTTCCATTGACAGCGTGAGTGAAGGGAATATTCGGAATAAGAACTTCACAAGAGATGCGTGATTGGAACATTCATTGTGCATTCAATGGCCAAGCCAAGTATTTTGTTTTGTATTGTCACACTAACTTTGAACAGTATATGATTGTGTTAATAATGTTATTCATTATTGATTGTTGAATTCAAATAATTAGAATTATTAATAAGTAATTGTAAATTAGTATAGTATTAATATAGTATTGGTATTAGTATAAATATTTAATTCTATGATATTAATTATTTACTTGCATTAACAATGTTGTTAGATTAATTAATATTATATTAGATGGATTAAGCTGCACAGAAGGAGCAAAAGAATAGATACAATCAAGCGACATTCTTAAAATATCCACAGGAAAAGGATCAATGGATAAAATTTCAGGAAAAGAAATAGATGTATGGTACCAAACAAAGACAACAAGTATCAACTACAACAAAAATGGTTACATGGAAAACCTCATTATTACCCTCGTCCTAAACTCATGGTAATACCTAGAGTTAGGACACACTTGTCTATTATGACAAGGTAGGGACTAATATGTTTATTAGTTGGTCTGATTGCCCATGATCAGCCACACGACGTCCAACGGAGGGTTTGGACAGGTGGGCGTGCCCGTTATGTAGCTTTATTTTTTTAAGGGTAGATAAGGGGGTAAAACCAAGTGCTATTCAGTTGTAGTTAAAATTGTTGTGATAGTCGTACAGATATACAGATATAAAGGAAAAAATTATAAATAATTTTTTTATCTGGGAGGGGGCATTATGCCACATAACGGAACACGCGCCACCAAGTATAAAGAAGAGACCTTACTGGATTTTCCCAGACAGTCACAAAACTGGACGACAAATATGAGAAACCAAGAAAAGGAAAACAACGTCATTGGACGGCAACGGGAGACGCTGTGAATTCGTGGATTCGAAAGGATGTGTTTATAAAAGGCTCCGTGTGAAGGTGACACCTGGAGGCAGTGATTTCGTGATGAAGCAGCTGGGAGTCCGGAGAGGAATGTGTTAAAGACAACATAACGGTAGAAAGACCGGGTGTAGATACCTAGACTTTTATTTAATCAGTTGAACTGAGGATTTGGATAATTAGGCCTCAAGGGCAGCGAGCTGGACTTAGAGCTCGTAGGTAGATGTTATTTAAGTGAGCGCCGATCCTGCGTATAGGGATCAGCTCACGTTTCTACAAGAGTATATACTTTGTCCTGCGGCGGAATAAACGTACGTCTGAAAATCGTTTGCTCGACTTGAGTCTGCCATATGTTCATGATCCGGTTGGTTCACGTAAGATAGAACATGTTTTGTTGTTCTGATCTGTTCTTGACGAGTTCAATTTGAGTTGCTTTGAGTGTACGGTCCCGTTGGATATAGAGGACAGGCACTTCGAGACACGCGTGTCTCGAAGTGCCTGTCCTCTATATCCAACGGGACCGTACACTCAAAGCAACTCAAATTGAACTCCTCAAGAACAGATCAGAACAACAAAACATGTTCTATCTTACGTGAACCAACAGGATCATGAACATATGGCAGACTCAAGTCGAGCAAACGATTTTCAGACGTACGTTTATTCCGCCGCAGGACAAAGTATTTACTCTTGTAGAAACGTGAGCTGATCCCTATACGCAGGATCGGCGCTCACTTAAATAACATCTACCTACGAGCTCTAAGTCCAGCTCGCTGCCCTTGAGGCCTAATTATCCAAATCCTCAGTTCAACTGATTAAATAAAAGTCTAGGTATCTACACCCGATCTTTCTACCGTTGTGTTGTCTTTAACAAATTCCTCTCCGGACTCCCAGCTGCTTCATCACGAAATCACTGCCTCCAGGTGTCACCTTCACACGGAGCCTTTTATAAACACATCCTTTCGAATCCACGAATTCACAGCGTCCCCCGTTGCCGTCCAATGACGTTGTTTTCCTTTCCTTGGTTTCTCATATTTGTCGTCCAGTTTTGTGACTGTCTGGGAAAATCCAGTAAGGTCTCTTCTTTATACTTGGTGGCGCGTGTTCCGTTATGTGGCAACAAGACAGGGAAGGTTTGCTTGCAGACTTACAGTTGGCAGTAAGCAGGGTGGCGGAGTGGTGCAGGAACGCAGGGGTCGTTATAAACCCAGACAAGGTATCGTTTTTTTTGGTACTCCCTGGATAACCGGATCGTGAAGGCAGATATCCCATATAATATATTGAATGGATGTCCTTTTAGTAGAGAGAGTAAATTGAAGTACTTGGGTATCACCTTTGACAGGTGTGTGTCTTTTAAGGGTCGTGTTAAGCCTCTGGTGGTGAAGAATAGTAAGGGACTCAATGCATTGAGGGCGATGGCAGCAACCGGGGTAGAGCAACGGATGCTTTACAGGCTGTTTCAGCAATTAAAAATTTATGTCATTGAGTAAGGGTTCGGGGTGATGAGAGTATCAAAGAGCCATCTTGCAAGGTTGCAGCGCATACTGAATGCTGCCATTTGGACAAAAGACACGCCAGTTATATATATTATGTGAGGCATATCCTGGTGTTACCACCAAAGACGTATAGGCATAGGGTCCTTCATGCCAAATGGTATCTGAGAGTTGCTGCAGACAGGGATCATCCCTTGCATGAAGCCATGTATATGGTCAAGGGTCATAGTCTAAGACGAGGTTGGTCCTGAATGCCACAGACGGAAATATCTATACGCCAGGTCTGTAGTCCAGAGACCATCAGTCGTGAAAAAGAGTGGGTTGAAATACCACCGGAAGACTTGTCGGACTGGCACAATGTAATATTAACCCTTTGAACCCTAAGGTTTCCAGGTAATTACGCGTATTTTGGCATACTAATGAATAATATATCAATATTTCAACCTGAAAAAGACACTATATCTGGAAAAAAATTCATTGGTGAACAACAAAAAGAAACATATAAAATGTTTCAAAGTGATAAGAAAATCATATTTATGCAATTGGATCGGTTCATCCTGTGCATTACGAAGCCGTCCTTTCATGTGTTCCCCCACATCTCGGCCAGGGGTAATTAGTGCATCACGATGGAAATTTTCGACAAGTTGTTTGCCAACTGTTTCAATGTACATATGGAAGGTTGTCCTCCTTTTTCCAGGAACTGCTGGCACTAATTTTGCATGTATGATTTAGCTATTGAAAATATCCCACATGCGGATTTGACTGTCAGTCTTCGAGGCCACAGGTGGTGACGTCTTCAGCATTGAAGTCGTGTTAGCTGATCATTTTGTTATCAGTCCAATAAGCATCCAGCTTACATCTAGACATGTTAGCCATGTCGAGATGTAAGCTGGATGCTTATTGGTCGGCTGGTTGCCGAATAGCAGTAAGATGCAAACAAAAAACACGTGGAAGCCGGTATACCGGCTCGTAGGGTTCAAAGGGTTAACACTGGGTCGTGAGTGCAGACAATAGGCAGCAAGCAACATAGAGTTTGAGATTCATTGAGGTGCAACAACTGATCCAGATTAACACACAACAAGGTGACATCTACACCGATAGGTCAGTGGTGAGAAACGGACGTAGTGGTTTGGGTTTCATTGCGAAGTCTAATGGACGGTGCTTGAAAACGGAGAGTCTGGCATATGAGACGACCCCCAGCATGAGAATGGTGGTGGAAGCAGTAACAGTGGCATTCCGTTGGTTAGAGGAGACCACTGCAACACACAATGCATTCATTACGGACTCA
>JACEFZ010007313.1:75000-130000 GCA_014155875.1 Cepaea nemoralis | reverse complement strand
GTGAATGTATATACCACCATCCTGATCACGAAAGGCATATTTCAGTAGAAGTGAAAAGTAAATTCCAAAGAGAGTGGGAGCTAATACACAACCTTACTTAACTCCACTCTTGATTTCAAACTCTTCAGAAGTTGCACCATCAAACTTGATTATACCCTTCATGCCTGTGTGGAACGATTCCAAAATGGACAGAAGAGTTGGTGGGCAGCCAATATTCTTTAGTGCCTTGAACAGACCCTCACGACTGACCAAATCAAATGCTTTTGTGAGGTCGATGAAGGCAATAAACAGTGGTTGATTCTGTTCACGGCATTTTTCTTGCATTTGTCGCAATGAGAATATCATATCAATGGTAGACCGGTTCTGTCGAAAGCCACACTGTTATTCAGGGTAGACCTGATCTCCTAGGACTTGAAGTCTGCGCAGAACAATTCTGGCAAATACTTTTCCAACAATACACAGAAGTGAGATACCCTTATAGTTGTTGCAGTCGCTTCGATCGTCCTTGTTCTTATACAGTGTTATGATGCTTTAATCTTTGAAATCCTGTGGGACTTGTCCTTCTCGCCAGCATAGCTCTATTAGCTGGTGGATCTGTAGAGTGAGTGTGTCTTGCCCACTACTGATAATCTCTATCGGAATCCCATCCTTACCTGGAGCCTTGCCAGATGCAAGATCATTTGTAGCACACTTAACTTCTGTTATGGTGGGAAGTGTGATCAAGAGTCTCCTGCAGGCCAGCAATATCAATGTTAAGACGATTGAGTTCGGCATCAATGACAGCCGTTTTTCTCACATCGTTAATATTGGTCAAGTCAGTGGAAAATCCTGGACACATGGTTCTCACGTTCCAGGTTGCAAGCCATAGCTTGAGGTTTCTATTTTTATTGTTATTTGCACCTGGTGCATTGGTTTTACAGCCTGTGATTCAGATTTTGTCCTAGCCCCAAGCACCCATTGAAGCAGGCAGGCTGTGGCGGATCAGCACCCAATTGGCCGGGGGCTGCCCAGCTTGAGGCGGGCGGTAGCTGATCAGTGACACCTGTAGGTGTTTCCCACCGTCAGAGGCAACGCGTGGCGTCCCATGTCTACGCCAAATGACAGGGACTTATAACCCGTTACAGTTGCCTCTCGCTTTGATTCCGAGACCAGTTAAGACCAGGGATGGAGTTATTGCCTCCCCATAGCACAAAGCCTGGGCTAAAATATTGAGATCATGTGTTGCTCATGCAGCATGATCCCTCTCTCGGCCTGCCTAGTTCACTCCAGAGGAAAGGTAACACCCCTACACCTGGAACAAGACAAGCTGCAGAAGCTGCCGGATCAGCAAAGCAATGCTCTAACTGTCCGCCTGTCGGAGCTTCAATCCTAGACCAGCCGCCAACCATGGCTTAGGGCCTGGTCTGCTCTGCCATGACATTTTGTCATAAGCTTGCATTTCCTCGCACCACGGTAAGGCTTGAACAATCCCAATTGCGCTCTTCCGCTTAAGTCATTGGCACAATGTATATATATATATATATATATATATATATATATATATATATATATATATATATATATATATATATATGTGTGTGTGTGTGTGTGTGTGTCTGTGTGTGTGTGCGTGTGCGCGCGCGCGTCATGGCTTGTTTTTGTATAGTGTCAGTTGGTAGTCTAGTTTTGTGGCCGAACCATTTATCTCGCTGTTTTCTAATGAAATCTAGCAATCCTATTACAACCACTTTAGTCTTGATTTCAAATGTCAAAATGGTCACTCTTTTTGATCGTTGATTATTCTTCTCAGGAATCTCATTTCCGTTGTTGTAATGTTTGTTTACTTTTTTTTGTTTCTGACACTATCCAGGTTAGGCATTGGTAGTATAGAGTTGGTAGAAAGATTGTGTTGTAGAGTAATTTTTTTTTTTTACTATCTACTGATACGTGTTTATTCGTTAGTACAGGTGCCATTTGTCAAATGATCTGGTTTGCCTTATTGCATCTATTTTCAATCTTGTTTACTGATTTGCCATTTGATGATATTACATCTCCTACTTGAAGCTTTTTATTTGTTTCACGGGGTGTTCGTTTAGATGAATTTTTGTCATTTTTGTCATTTTACACAATTATATTAATGTATTCATTATAATTAAAATTCCAGAAAATTGTCATTGCACCCCATATGCACCTTTAAACCCATCCATGACAAACCGTCATTAACTCTTAGTATGCAGTTCGCCTAACACGTTGACTGCCGGTCCACTGATGACATCTGGAATCCCCATCGGAACGGGATTTTCTTATTAATTAACATTGGCTGCCCACCTACTATGAGTACCAAGACATTACATGGTAGTTAAAGGAGGCAAACGTTATATTGATCCCATAACTCATCGACTGCCCGTTGGTCTGTATAACTATTAAGAAGCACCATATACTCAATACGCTCAAAGGGACCGAAACGGCACATTTACTTTACTTTATATACAAAGCGCCACTTTCAGTGACTGACATGAGTAGCTCATGTCGTTGGGATGCCAAGCGACCGGTAACTAAGCTTATAACTCTGTTTTAACCCCTAATTTATCAGGGAGCAATGGCAGCGGAGTGAATAGCACACATGGCTAGAGGCCTGAATGTCACGCGAACGAGCCTTCATCGAGATGACTTTTTCTAAAACTTGACTTCAGTTTGACCCAGTCTAAAATGGGTGTTATGGATTGTTCCGGGAAGTAAAGACGGCTGGGTTATATCACCACATCACCTATCAAAGTGATAAATTAGTTATAATATATAGGCTATCAGGATATTACTATACACCTAACGGCGTGTATATTGGTCCTCAATTTTGCGTATTTTAAAACGGTGATTACTAATGCATGGGGATGTGGCCAGGGTGTTGATACGAGATGTATAGCCTGTTTGTAGTGTCAGTTGTCACTCTATCGGCCAGCTTGATTTTCTCCTTTAAATGTTATCTCTACTACAAGCACATTCACTGCTTTAACCTGGCTGATAGTCCCAGTCTCACCATGAGAGAGACGTGTGTGTTAAAATATTTAACTGCCAGTTATAAGTTGGTGTTCTCTGACTCTCCCAAATGCGCCATTCGAGGTCAGCAGAAATCAATTTAAGAATCGCATCTTTATGGAGCCGGTCACTCAGAAAGTCGTGGCGTGTTGATGAGCGTAATCTAGCCTAGGAATCAACATACAGTTGAAAGATGCTGATGTTGACCGCAATATCCTGAAACGAGATGGAAACGCGGAAAAAAAAATCTTTAAAATATGAAATTCAGATTTATCAAGTTTATATGTACAGATTTGGCTGGTATTCGACTTAACTCTTTCTATTCCGGATAGTTGTTACTGTAAAACATCACATTACCGGAACAATTCCTTTAACTCATAGTGGTTAAAGCGCAGCCTTTTTGCTAGCTCATTTTCGCAAGTAAATATCCTGAATTCTAATGGTAATGTGAAGCTTCTAGCTTTACATCGACTGAACATTTCGGCATATTTAAAACACTGTTTTCCCGTAGTGAATTTGAATACCGAAGACATAAACAATAGATTTCAGGTCTTATTGTCTGAATGTTTTGCTGTATCTCGCCAGGTACATACTGCATAAATCACACAACATAAATTTTAGTAGATAAATAAATCCTTCAAACTGAGATATACACCACACATATTCACACAGTAATTTGAATTGTCCACAACGGTAATTTTAATCTCCCTATCATGTATTTTTTTTTGCACAAAGTTGGTTTCTGTAGATGAATGGCGATTGCGTCTACCAGCTTTAACATGCGACCATTTTGTGTGTTAAACAACACACGGACCGCTGTATCCCTGTTACATTAGGTGACCGGTTTCCAAAATGTCCCGTTTAATCGATGACGTAGGATGTTTGTGGTTTGTAGGCTTGGCTAAGTATCCAAAGTCTATGTTTATTATTCTGCCAATCCAGTTGGATATATCTTTTACCACCCTGCTTTTTAACTGCCTCTTTGTTCTGCCGATGTAGGTAGACTGGCACTTGCATATTCATTAATAAATACAATTGGATTTGGCGTACAGAGGGACATGTTATTTAACTGCTGGGGTTGAAATAGGTGTACTTATGTAGTTTATAACTGACGCATAGAATGCTCGGTTGACCGCTGAAATGAGCCTGTCCTGTAGACGTAGCATTACGTTATCTCCTCGGAATGTTAAATGGATCAATATCTTGAGTTTTGGAACTGATCTTTCGTTGTTTCTTGGTTTCGACTGTTGGCAGTGGCACTTTAGAAATCCAGTGAAGTACACATTAAAGTATAAGATATTCTTTAAAGTTTTAAATTCCTCTGTCAGTGTGTCCTGGGTGCACATTTCCCAGGCTCGGTACACTGATTTTTAAGAGGTTCCGTATGCTTTACGCCTAATTAGAATATCTAGGAACTGCAATGTTTCGTTGTGTTCGTATTCCACGGACAATGAGATGTTCTTGTGCGCTGGTAAATTGTGGTCTAGAACGATGTTGCTTGTTGCTCGTCTGTGGTGACGGTTATTATATCGTCCTCATAACGACGGTAAAAGACTAAGTTTTTAATGTCTAAGAATCTCTTTTCTTCTAAATGTGCCAAGAAGATGTCCGCTAGAACAGGACCAAGAGAACTTCCAATGACAACTCCATGATCACTTCAACATATGTCAACACACTGTTACCATGGCATGACTCTTACAACTAAACATTTCAACATATGTCAACGCACAGTTACCAGGGGTGACATGTAGAAACCCTGGAATAGAGTACCAGCTGCATATTTTACTTAACAAAGACTTGTGGAGTTCCATCTACTGGAGTCACTCTTAGTGGAGTGCAGGCAAGACCGAACACTATTATACGGCAACTCAGTCAAATCTGGCTAAGACCCAGCTTATAACTCCCAGGTACAGAAGTCATAAAATGAGTTACACAATTAAACGTGTAACAAAGAACAAAGTCATGCACTTTAAATGAATAAATGGCTAGAATCGCTTCACGCTAAATATATTTCTGGCAATAGGAGTTAAATCTTTTAATACGAGGGTAAGTTAATAAGTAAGTCAGAAATGGCTGTAGAAAAATAACTATAACAACTTGAAACCAGTTTATTTTTATACATACATTGTCCCTTTATTTCTCAACATAATTTCCACCAACATTGATGCATTTATCATATCATTTATCAGTCCTCCCAAACCGACTGCATAGACCTGCGTGCTTTGTTTTCATTTGCCTGCCATCCAATAACAATGGCATTGTTTCATTACTTATGGACTCGCCATCGTAACTTTTTCTATCCAGCAATGCACCGCTGTACGGGAAATCGCTAGGGGCTAAGTCCACTGAAAACTTACTTTGGCAGGAGACGTTTCGCAGTGGCGCAGAAGTTGAATGTGAAGTGAAAACGTTGTTTAGAAAACAGAGCACGCAGTTCTATGCAGCCGGTTTGGGATGGGATAAGTGCATCAATGTTGGTGGAAATTATGTTGAGAAATAAAGGGACAATGTATGTATAAAAGTAAACTCGTTTCAAGTTGTTATCATATTTAGTTATTTTTCTACAGCCATTTGTGACTTATTTATTAACTAAACCCTCGTACTTGACAAACCGGTTATGTGACGTGTTTCAGCTCCACCTGTTCTACGTAACCCTGAACAAGTTAAGGGCAGGCACGTCTTGGTGTATGGAAACGCCGGAAAAGTACTAGGATATCGCTGTGAAAAATAAATAAATACACGGACGTGCTTTAGTTCACGCCCTCAAGATAGGTTGTCTTCACGTAATATGAACTTCACCGCGGAACAAGCACGACATGAAACCTCTGATCATCAGAAGACGCCTGCCGTGGCCGAATGTTCCTTTAAGATTCCTTTACCTTCTTTACACTTTCTGGTCATGGGATTGGGGGATGAGGGGAGGGTTGGGGGAAGGCTTAAATCCGAACTCTGAACCATCGTCTGAACGAGAATTCCTGAATGTGACACTGAACGAAAGACTGAAACACTTTTTAAGGCTCGTTAAGACTGTTAAGGCTGGTTCAGAGCGTCGTTAGATACACGTTTACACACTGATGTAGTATCTTGTTCAAGGACTCGTTCATGCGTTCGTTCAAGGACGCGTTTGAGTCTCGTTCAAAGTCACGTTTAACATTTCTTTAGGAATGCAGAAGGTTTAACATTCTTTCATGAATGTAGAAGCAGAAATACAAAGACAATAATATAGAGAGAAGAATGTAGAGTGAGCAAGATTTTAGTTGCACAGAGACAGTTAGATCACATTAGAGCAAAGTATGTAAAGGGAAGAACAGTCATTTGGAAGTAGTTTACTGTGTAGCTTTTTGAAGAGACTGTTGTCTAAAGTGTATTGAGACTGGTATGCCATCGGCCTGGGTGTGCGCTAATTAGAAGTTGTTAGTACTCCAAGTAGTGTAGGGCCACAATACAAAGTGTTATCACAATACATCACGGGCCAGACGCTCATATAGATTGCAGTCTTCAAGTATGATGTCTCGTTGAAGCAATGTTCATTTAAGTAAATGAACTTTGAAAACCAGTAATGCGTGTAGAATTGAACTGTGACCTGTTGACACGGATCATACAACACGTCTGGTACAGTTGTGTGGGGCAGGTCACGTGATGCATGATGGTACATATAACCCAGCAAGTGGTTAACACACGTTCAACTTTACAGGAGCTCTCGACTTCATTGCGCCAGGTTTTATCCCATATGGCTCCGTCTCTTTCCACAGAGCCGCCTGCCGAAAGCGTCACAATAAGCACGAACTCCGTAGATCCAGCGAGGACTAGGAGTCTCCAAGAAAAATGCACTCATAAACCGAATGACGTAGTCCGGAATCGAACCCACAACCTTCGGAGCGCGAGGCAGACAGCTTGACCACTTCGCCACGGAGCGTCACCTATAGATATGGTCAGAATGATCTGATGATAATTACCAATGAACTGAACGGAACTCTCATCTCATCTCATCTCATCATGTTCCTCTTGTACCTTGCGGTGTCGAGGTGAAGTATAAACTTCGTGAGAGTGCCCGGTTATGGGCTTCGTATATCGACATTCCCATGGATTCTGTTATTCCCTCCGTCCAACGTTTACGTGGTCGGCCTCTTCCTCTGTTTCCATCTGGTCTGTACATCATTGCTTGTTGTGGCATGCTGTTGACTGGTAGCCTACTTGCATGGCCAAACCATTTGACTTGCTGCTTTCTAATAAAATCTAGAGCAGCTTTAACCCCTACTTTAGTCCTGATTTCTTCATTTCTGATCTTATCTCTTCTTGATACGTTGAGTATTCTTCTCAGAAACCTCATTTCTGTTGTTGTGATTTTTCTTTTCTCTTTTTCTGTCATTGTCCAGGTTTGGCATTGGTAGCACAGAGGTGGTAGGAAGATTGTGTTGTAAAGTGCTTTCTTAGTAGTTATTGATACATGTTTGTTCTTTAGTATTGGTGCCATTTGTCCAATGAGTTGATTTGCCTTATTGCACCTATTTTCGATCTCGTCTTCTGATCTGCCATTTGATGATATTATACTTCCTAGGTACTTGAAGCTCTTTACTTGTTTCAAGGGATGTTCGTTTAGGTGAATTGTTGCTGTTTGTTCTTCTTTAGTTATAGTCATTACCTCTGTTTTGCTTGTGCTAATTTCATGTTATGTTCCCTACACATTTCGTTTAGACTATTCATGTGGTCTTGTAATTCAGCTTCTGATTTTGCTATTAGTGCTTGGTCGTCCGCAAACAGGAGTTCTCTAATGGTTAGATTTGCAGATGGTTCTTCTTCTGTGTTCTCGTCATGCGGTATTCTTGCTGTCTCTGCTTGGCTGGTTTCTTTACATATGTTGTCTATATATGTTATGAACAAGAGAGGGGACAGGACACAACCTTGTCGTACTCCAGATCTTATGGTGAAGGGTTCTGAGTGTTCTCCAGTTGCTCACACTATGCATTCACTGTTGTTGTATAAACTTCTGCATAGGTGTGTTAGATGTGTACTCACTCCATATTGTTTAAGGATTTCCCACAGCTTGTTTCTATCTACCCTATCAAATGCCTTTTCTTGGTCGACAAAGGCTAAGTAGAGTGTTTCATTGAATTCAATTGATTTTTCTATAAGTTGTCTAAGAGCAAAAATGGCGTCTGTGCATCCTTTGTTTTTCCTAAATCCAAGCTGCGTTTCGCTTAGCTGGGGTTCTAAAGTAGTTCGTAATCTTTTTTCAAGAATTTTGCAAAATATTTTCCCAGTATGACTCAACAGTGAAATGCCTCTGTATTGTGTGCAATCTCTTTTGCTGCCTTTGTTTTTCCAAATTGGGATAATTATGGCGTTTCCCCAGTCTCGTGGTGTCTGTTGTTCTACCCAAACATGGTTGAATAGTCTATGTAGCCAAGCTGTTCCTACTTCCCTTGCTGCTTTAATTAGTTCATTTGGTATTTCGTCCTGTCCTGGTGATTTGTTTAATGGGGCTAATCTGATGGCTTCTATAATTTCTTCTTTTAGTATGTCTGGTTCTAGTTCCTCGGTGACATCTGTGTAGGTCTCTTGAATTCCTGTGACATCTGATGGGATGTTCAGAAGTTGTTCGAAATACTGCTTCCATCTTATTAGGATCTGTTTTTGTTCACTTATTGGTTCTCCATTTTCGCTGTTAATTATTTCAGTTGGGTCATGGGTTCTCCTCTGGTTCGCATTGCACTTATCTTTTTGTAGAAGTTTCTGGTTGCCTCCTTGTTGTTTTTATTTAGGGTTTCTCCATACTCTTCCCAGTCTTTTTGTTTTTCTCTCTGAACGGAACATGAGGGGTATTTGTACAAATAGAGTTAATACTTTTAGAACTAGCGTATACATGTAATAGTGTGGGAGAGTAGAGGAAGAAGAGAGGCTAGTCGAATTCTTGGACGGGATAGATGACACCTGACACATACACAGAGAAGTAAAAGTAAGGAGATGGTACAAGACAGGCCAAACGTCTTTAGGGAGAAAAAGAAGACATAAATGACTGTCAGTTAAGGAGATAGGTGTAAATAATAGTACGGAAGTGTGAAGACCACTTGTACACGCCTTGAAAATATGGTGCTAGACTCATATGTTACAGACCAGTCGGCACCCATGATGATGTGGCACTCCATGTGATGTGGCACTCCATGGTGATGTGGCACTCCATGGTGATGTGGCACTCCATGGTGATGTGGCACTCCATGGTGATGTGGCACTACATGGTGATGTGGCACTCCATGGTGATGTGGTACTCCATGGTGATGTGGTATCACACCGGTCGACTTGACTTCCCAAGACATTGTCTGGTACTCATTTTAGGCTGGGTCGACCGGGAGCCCTGTGACAAGATTGGTGGGGATGTCTGCAATAGTGTTACGACCAAGTATTTGGGAATCTACCTATATATTTCATAGCTAAACAATTTCTGCCGTCCCCATGGACTATGCACCTCTGCAACTAATGTTTACTTCATTCAATATTGACATTAACGGGACACAACGTAAGGTATTTAAACTCAAAACTAATTTAATGGAAGTACTTTTTTTCCACTCAAACAAACGACTATAGACACTTTGTACAGAGATTAGAATAATGTATGAAGCTTGTCCGGACTACAGATATCAGCTAGCCCTGGAAAGTTATTCATCATAGACCCTTGGATAAGCACTGTCAATGTCCGCTGTGTCTGGTTGGACAGACAACATTCACCTGAGATCATTTCAGCCGTCTCCTTGATGATACTGGCCCTTGTCAATGGCTTTAGAGTATGATGCACGGTTCGGTACAGGGTCTCTGGCTACTAGTCTTCATAGAACTACCAACTTACAGGATACTTGATCAAGTTCTTCTTACGTGGTCACGGGTCTGACTTGGCAGAAGGATACATTTTAGGAATTGATAAGTCTTTCTTCACCATAGCCTCACGGAATAAGTGTTCGACTTAATTGCATTTAGGCTTACTTCGCACATCATTATAAATTACCAAAATCACCTCAGTCCTATAGCATATTCAACACTTAGTAAGTCTTGGGTGAACATGGCTCTAGTGTGGTGAGTAATCAAAAGAAACTAGAATTCTTGTCAAACTGTACCATTTCTTGGTCACTGTACCATTCTTCTGTCGTTGACCAACTTTAACATTCAAATATCATGGTCGTTGACCAACTCAAAAAGGGGAAAACTTAAGTTACCGAATTAGACACCTAGTTCCTGCATGTCGATGTTGTTCGCCATCTATCTTACAACATGGAGGCACAGATACTTCTCATCAGAAATCATGTTGCTTCACAACTTGGTTTGTTTGCTCTGTAACGATGGATGTAGGTGTAAGATAATTTATGTGACTGTTTAAAAGGCAGGTGTACAGTTGCGGAACAATGATGAAATTGAACTTTCCCGAATATCGAAACAATTTATGAACCCTACATTACAATTCTCGAGAATGGATGAATTCCTCTCGTTATTACTAGTACTACGTGAGTTTATAGAAGGAAATTCAAGATATTTAAATAGAATGTCCCTACATATATTAACGACCATGTTTCCCCAATATTAATATGGGTAGTGCCCCAATTGGATATCAGAAGGGAGAACCGCCTTGCATTTTGTTACAAGCCTAGATAACTGTTTTAGAAGTGGAATTCAACGATGCAGATATCTGTAGAAGGCAAATCATATGAAGGCAATCAGACGAACAGAGAGAAAGCCAGACATAACACAGAAGACAGAACATACAGCAATCAGGCAAACCGGCGGATAGACTAATAAATTAACATACATATAACTCGTCATTAAAAACTAAACGAATGACATGTACACATTGACGTAAGAACTTACATTGCCAAAGCCTACTTCGACCGAGTGTCGGCGCTTGTAGCTTGTGTTTAGAGAACGAAATTTACCAACACCTCATTAGACCAAGTGTTGGCGCTTGTACCTTGGGTGTAGAGAACGAACATTGCCAACAGCTACTACAACCAAGTGTCGGCGCTTGTAGCTTGGGTGTAGAGAGCGAACATTTCCAACATACTACAACCAAGTGTTGGCGCTTGTAGCTTGGGTGTAGAGAACGAACATTGCCAACATACTACAACCAAGTGTTGGCGCTTGTAGCTTGGGTGTAGAGACCGAACATTGCCAACAGCTACTACAACCAAGTGTTGGCGCTTGTAGCTTGGGTGTAGAGAACGAGCATTGCCAACATACTACATTAGACCAAGTGTTGGCGCTTGTAGCTTGGGTGTAGAGACCGAACATTGCCAACAGCTACTACAACTAAGTGTTGGCGCTTGTAGCTTGGGTGTAGAGACCGAACATTGCCAACAGCTACTACAACCAAGTGTTGGCGCTTGTAGCTTGGGTGTAGAGACAGAACATTGCCAACAGCTACTACAACCAAGTGTTGGCGCTTGTAGCTTGGGTGTAGAGACCGAACATTGCCAACATAATACAACCAAGTGTTGGCGCTTGTAGCTTGGGTGTAGAGAGCGAACATTGCCAACAGCTACTACAACCAAGTGTTGGCGCTTGTAGCTTGGGTGTAGAGACCGAACATTGCCAACATACTACAACCAAGTGTTGGCGCTTGTAGCTTGGGTGTAGAGACCGAACATTGCCAACATACTACAACCAAGTGTTGGCGCTTGTAGCTTGGGTGTAGAGAACGAACATTGCCAACATACTACAACCAAGTGTTGGCGCTTGTAGCTTGGGTGTAGAGACCGAACATTGCCAACATACTACAACCAAGTGTTGGCGCTTGTAGCTTGGGTGTAGAGACTGAACATTGCCAACAGCTACTACAACCAAGTGTTGGCGCTTGTAGCTTGGGTGTAGAGAACGAGCATTGCCACCATACTACAACCAAGTGTTGGCGCTTGTAGCTTGGGTTTAGAGACCGAACATTGCCAACAGCTACTACAACCAAGTGTTGGCGCTTGTAGCCTGGGTGTAGAGAGCGAACATTTCCAACAGCTACTACAATCAGGTGTTGGCGCTTGTAGCTTGAGTGTAGGGAGCGAACATTGCCAACATCTACTACAACCAAGTGTCGACGCTTGTAGCTTGGGTGTAGAGACCGAACATTGCCAACAGCTACTACAACCAAGTGTCGGCGCTTGTAGCTTTGGTGTAGAGAGCGAACATTGCCAACATACTACAACCAAGTGTTGGCGCTTGTAGCTTGGGTGTAGAGAACGAACATTGCCAACATACTACAACCAAGTGCCGACGCTTGTACCTTGGGTGTAGAGAACGAACATTGCCAACAGCTACTACAACCAAGTGTTGGCGCTTGTAGCTTGGGTGTAGAGAGCGAGCATTGCCAACAGCTACTACAACCAAGTGTTGGCGCTTGTAGCTTGGGTGTAGAGAACGCAGTTTCACAATCAATACATATCGGGTGCGAAGTCAGTGGCAGGTGATTTGGAAGCTGACCGCTTTGATTTGATTTTCACAATGGCATGAGTGTTGGTCGTACATAAAGCAATGGCAAACTACTGAACGTAAAATTACCTCAAATATCACAATCAGCCAAATCGTTTTGGGGTTGATTGCGACGTCCTGTAAATGACATGCAACTAGTTTGTTTGTTAACTACAACAAAGTACGTTAGCAATATTAACAGACAACATCTCCGGCACTGCACATTCACTATTCTACAAAAAACAGCAATTTATTATTGTGTATACTATTCGTCTAACAGGATATTGTCCTTGTGCAATTAATTCATCTAGAGGGATAGTGTTCTAGTACATGACAGCCGTGTCTCTAGACTTTACAGGAGAATTGTTAACGAAGCAGTTCATTAGGACTTTTCGGTTCCAAGATTGTCGTCTTACAGGGACATACAGTATTATTGTATTAAAAGACTACGTAAATTATACAGGTGTCATCGATTTAACGTTTGCTAACTAGTGCGGGCGGTGTATGTTTCTTGATTTATGTCATTGTTAGAAATGTGAGTCATAGGGAAAATGTCAGTCTGATTTACTTGTTGTCATGGCGTCTGGGTTAACATGGCAGTCATTTGGGAAGCAAGTGGCATAACGGCTTGTTTCACGGAATGAAAATATAAACTCTGTGTTTTCTCTGTGGTTAGACAGGAATTGGAAAGGGGGATGTGAACTGATGACCTAATCTATTTAACTCCGACTAGTACTGAGCTGAGATCCTCTAGAGTGAGCTGAAGAGGGAGATCATGACACTAATGGATAGTTTCGCAATGAGATGAAGATGCTCTAAGGGTCCTATTTAGTCAGAATGGAACAACATCAACAAGCGGCTAGAGTTATCTGCGTAAGAACACCGGGATACAATACGAGAGGACGACCCAGAAAGAGTTTGCTAGGTGGAGTAAAAGAGACATTGAAGAAATTAAATATGACGTTAGCACAAGCAATAAGGCAAGCGAAACAGAAAATCACATCTGCCTCCTCTAGGCGACCCTTCACGGAAAATAAAACAAACAATAGAAGAACGAAAGTAGAAGAAGAACGGGAATGACGGTAGCATACTGGTTGACGCGCTTGCATACCCCGGCAGTGGCTCAAGTGTGATCTTCGGCAGTTATATAATTGTTTTTTAACGACCAGTGCGCTCTAGGGTCGACCAGCGCCTCATGGAATGGGAAGGAAAGACAGCAACGAAAGGAATGGACTATCCCATCTCATTATGCTGTAGCTGTGGTTGATTGATTGGTTGGTTGGTTGGATGACTGGTTGTGAATCCTATGCCACAGTGTGAGATCTAACTCTTTAGTCGGATGCATTGACGTTGAATCGTCTAAACTCTGATGAGACGGTGACAAGCATCGCCTGGATCTTTTCTCCGGGGCATGCCGGTGTGCTGGGAAATCAACAGGAGGACAGATTGGCTGGCTCTGCAGAACTTGGTGGAGTATTGATACATGACAAGGCAGACGTGGTTGCGGCCTTGTGGGAGCACGTGTACACCTCGGAGGAGCATATGGATTACCATGGTCTGGCAAAAATGAGACAGCGAGGAGTGACGAGGGGATCTGGCCGACGCTTAAAGCTCAGAGGAAAGGCGAGACGGACATATAATCAGATTGCTACTGGTACTATTTGTGTTGGAACTCTTCGCTAGCTGTTGAGGATGGGGACGGAGCGCTTATGGGAATGCCCCGAATGCTGTGATGTCGATTCCTAAATCAATCAATCAGTCAGTCAAGCAGTTCTGATGAGAACGTATATCCGCCGGAGTGAGGTTTCTGTAAAGACTTCTCCCGACCTGGCACCTCATTACCACCCCCCCCCCCCCACACACACACACACCTGTAGACTGTACTGTTGAGATTCCCGGGCTAAGCGACCATCTCTCCTACCGTAAAAGGTTGGTACCGAAAATTTGCCATATGCGAAAGAGGAATATACAGATTGAACCCGGTCATGATTCAGGACTGGCTCCGCCAATCAGGGTTACGTGAAGCCATGGAAGCAGGTGATGGATGGAGTGTGAGAGCAGCCGACAGATAGTTGTTGGTTATGGTCTGCACTCTGCAGCGATAGGCAGATGATCTCATCAGCAGAGTTGAGTTGAGTTGAGTCAAGAATCGACATCACTGCACTCAGGACATTCCCATACGTGCTCAGTCCCCTTGTTCAACAGCCACCGAAGTGTCATACTACTAATCGTTCCCACCGCTATCTGATTAAATGTTCTCCTGATCTTCCCTCTCAGTTTTGAGATTCTTCCAGAACCCCTGCCGATCCCCCGCAATCTCATTCTTTCTACATATGGGTTCTCAATCTGTTCCTCCGCCTTCTCCACCTGGTCCCACAAGCGCTCGACCACCTCCCCCTTGTCCATAGGCAAGATACCACCAAGAGGTGCATTCCCTACTAGCCTATCAGCCTGTTCATTCCCCGTATACCCGCATGGCCAGGGTAAAATATCCATACGATTCTCACAATCTGTGACCTCTGAAGCGACGAGAGCCATTCCACACGAAACATTCTTTCTCCACCTTGCTAAGCATATTCTTTGAATCCGTAATGAACACAACTGTGTTGCAGTAGTCTCCTCTAGCCACCGGAATGCCACTGTTACTCCCCCCCCCCCCTCCCCTCTCATCAGTAGAGACAATGGCTATGGCCACCGATTTGTACAGTCACTGCCCTGAAGGAAAGCATGACAAACTACCTTCTGCAAAACTTGCCAAATAACCATAATAACCATGAAAGAAAACATAATAAGAAAGAGATCCAGTGGCGAGATCCCCTGGCCAGCCAGATCAGATAACACTGGTGAAGAGTGTGACACAGGGACCAGTACTAGTAATCGTGATGACGGAGTTAATCCTGACTGTGTTACCAAGGAAATCCCCTGTGTCAGACTAAGAAACAGAGTGAGATTAGGAATGTGGAATGTGAGAAGTCTGTATGAAGGGAAGCTTAAAGTAGTATGTGATGAGATTGAGAGGTTAAATATTCAAATTTTAGGAATTAGCAACATCGCTGGAGAGGCAAGGGACATTTTACAACTAAAAATGGAAGTCTTCATTTATTCTGGTAGAGACGTCGGAGGCCAAAGTGGAGGGGCATTTTGTTTAGATAAAACAACTGCAAAAGCTTTAATGGGATATAACCCAGTTAGTGGTAGAATCCTTACTATTAGACTTAAAGGCCGTCCAAAAAACACAACTCTCATACAGATATATGCAACTACTTCAACAGCTGAGGAGGACGAAATTGAAGATTATTACAACACACTGCAAGACACATTAAATAAGACTGGTCATAATAATAATACAGCTATAATAATGGGCGATTTTAATGCAAAAGTAGCTACAGGTAGAGCTGAAAATGAGAGACACGTGTTAGGAAAATTTGAATTGGGAAATAGAAATGATGCAGGTGACAAATTAATTGAATTTTGCACAGAAAATGAGTTAACGATAGCCAACGCATATTTTAAAAAGCACTCTAGAAGACTATTTACATGGAATTCACCAGACAGTATTACCAAAAATTCAGATAAATTATATTTTAATACAAAGAAGATGGAGATCAAGCATAACATCTGCAAAAATCCTACGTAGTGCAGACTGTGATACAGATCATCAGTTATTAGAAGCAGATCTGAAATTAAAACTCAAAAAGCTTACCCGAGGACCAAAGCCACTTAGTTTTGATCTCACAAAAAATACCAGATGCATACAACGTAGAAGTTAGGAATCGTTTTGGGGTCTTGATGTCTGCACAAGAGGAAATGACACCTGATGAACTGGCAGTACAAGCTAAAGATATCTTGATAACTGCAGCCAAAGATTTAATTCCGATCAAGAAAAAGCCACATATTACATCGGACACGTTAGAAATAATAAAACAACGAAGGAAACTGAAACAGAAAGGAGGTGAATCCGATAACAGCAGGATGAAGTATACATATTTAACTCGAGAAATAAGAAAGAATACACGAAGGACAAAAACCAATATATACAAGATTGCTGTACCAGAATAGAGCAATACCATAAGACGGAAGAGATTACGAAATGTTCAAAGAAATTAAGTCATTGAAAAGAAATGTTCTACCTCATTTGAATGTTACCTGCGACAAAATGGGAAATACCTTAACAGAATGTAGACAAATTCTAGAGCGATTGCTGGAGTACTGCAGTGGAGTGTATGATATGCATGACAGTGAGTATATGAATGAGATACATGAGCCAACGACAGCAGAGACAGAACCTGAACCCTCATTAGATGAAATTGCATGGGCACTAAAGAACCTGAACAATGATAAATCACCTGGATGTGATGAGATACCAGCTGAACTAATTAAAGCGGGGGGCGGGGGGGGGGGGGGGGAGAAAGCATACAAATCTATCACGCATTATGTAAAAAGATATGGAAATATGGTATTTGGACAAAAGATTGGAAGAGAACTATCTTCATTCCAGTACCAAAAAAGAGCAACCTGAAATTATGCACCGACTATAGAACTGTTGCCCCGATCAGCCATGCAAGTAAAATTCTACTAAAAATCATAATGGGAAGACTTCGTAAGAAAATGGAAAAAGAAATTAACGTGATACAAGCTGGATTTAGACAAAAAAGAGGAACGAGAGATCGCATTGTCAACATGCGTTTAATAATAGAGAAGTGCAGAGAATTTAATGTAAACCTATTCTCATGTTCTGTGGATTATTCAAAGGCATTTGAATGTATACAACATCAGAAACTTTGGGAAATCATGAGGAATATGGGCTTTCCATCACATGTAATACAACTCATAAGAATGCTCTATCTAGACCAACAAGCAGCGGTTAGAATAGATGGCGAGACATCAGATTGGTTTGACATCAAGCAAGGAGTCAGTCAAGGATGTGTGCTGTCCCCTTATTTGTTTAACCTGTACGCCGAAAATATAATGAGAAATGTAAGAGATGATATAAACAGGGAGATATATGATGCCCTATATATCGGTGGTCATGACATACCAGAGATTCGGTATGCTGATGATACAGTATTGCTTTCCACACAAAAATGGTATAGAAAACCTAATAGCCTCAACCCAATTGAATAGTGAAAATCACAACTTATATCTTAACATAGCAAAAAACAAAGATAGTGCATACAGATAAAACTACTATGGAGAAAGAAATATATGCTAATGAGGAAAAATTGGAGGTGGTAGAAAATGTTCAATATCTTGGGTCATTGATTAACAACAACGTTCAAGTTTCACAATGAAGGAAATTAAATGACGACTATCAATTGCTCTTCAAAGACTAAAACATCTGAATAAATTATGGAGTGGGACAGACAGAACTACGCAAATTAGATTTTTAAGAGCATGCATCTTTCCCATTGCAACATACGCTTGTGAGACATGGACACTTACTTAACAAGCTGAACAGCGCATAAATGCATTTGAATATAAATGTTATAGACGAGTTCTAAGAATATCCTGGGTAAAGAAAAGAACAAATGCACCCATACTTCAAGAGCTGAATATTGAAAAATGTTGGCTATTAAAGACGATAAAACAAAGAAAATTGAAATATGTTGGTCACTTGAAACGTCACGAAAGTTTGGAGAGAACAATAATGGAGGGGTATATGCCTGGGAGGAGAGGAAGAGGAAGGCCAAAAAGAAGATGGGTGCAGGATGTGGCGGATGTTCTCCAGAAGGGTGTATCGAACATCATGCTTATGACCGAGAGGATTTCCGGAAGGTTGTTATGGGACCGAGGTTCTTTCTGCAAGTGTATGCTACTGAATGAATGAACGTCGATGGAAGCGGCAGTCATTATAAAAGCAACAGTTTCACACACATTACTGCATAAGACAAAACCAGCTAGTTCAGCAACAAGTAGTCTGCCATGTTTCTGAACATGCAGTTCACAGTATAAACATCCGCTGACAGATGTAAAGGCATTCCACATGAAATCCACAGCTCACAGTGGCGCTCCATGCACTTAACTCAATAGATGGGAGGCGGAACCATATACAGCCAGTCCAACATGAGGAAACTGCGTAAGCAAACCATAGCCAGAAGCAAAAACACTCAAGATACCTAAACGGGTTAACAGCCTATCCGCGATAGTGGACTGAAGGTCTCGATAACAACCTTCAAAATATCGACCTCAAACATTCAGAAACTTTGAAATCATCTGCCACAAAAACTGGTCTTCAAATCGTAAACAAGTTAAAATATAAGTCCTCACACAATAACTGCCTAATATAAAAGCTTGAAATCATCGATCCCAAATACTTTACTACATATTGAACGGTTGGACTCATCTGTCATAAACACTCGGAAACATCGGCGTCAGATTTGGGCTTTCTCTCATAAACGCTGGACTCATCTACGTCATACGTGGGCATCTCTCATAAACACATGGACTGGGCGTCAGATATGGATTTTCTATTATAAACGTTTGGACTCATCGGCATCAGATATGGGCTTTTTTCATAACATTTTTGAAATACTCGGCTTCAGATACTGGACCTTGCGAGTATGTTACCGGAGTCCGCAAGTAAAGCAAAGAATAGTCACTCTGTAACCGATCATGCGTGTCATAAGACGCGCTATAGAGGGTTAGCTGGAGGCTGGCTTCTTTATCCCGTAGATAGTTAATTAGTTAGTTAGTCTTTCCTCTTGAGCTTAAGGCGGCGCATAGGGCAGAAGTCATGGCTCTCCATGTATGGCGGTTCGCTCCTACCCGTTGTTGATCCTGGATGTATTAGTTTCAAAATTCAGCCAATCATGAAGAAATCTACAAAGGGCTTGGTGTTAATTGACTGAGGTTCTACGCTCCATAAATGAGACGAGAGACATAAGAAGATGGTAGCGATCCCTCCAAGGAATAAGAGGTCATCCATACTGGGTGTAACGATCACCCGGATCGAAATGTCAGCCACATTGAACCCCTGTAGCCAAGAGACGGCAACGACCGCTTGTGGTAGAATAGTATGTCTTGCCTGGACCATGACCCGCAACGATGGCTAGCGTCCAGAGCGAGGCTTAGGTCGTAATAGAATGAGCCAAGAGGAAGAACTGACTCCCACTGGGAGCGTGCAGGCACCCTGGATCCGCAAGCCGTGAACGGGGCACGAAGAAGGTAACACGGCTGAAATAACACCTACTGACTGGGTGATAGTTAGCCACAAAGACAGAGGCAAAGACTGCGGCCACCTGCCGGGGAAGAAGCTGGCTTTCCCACGGTCAGTCATGGTGTAGTGCTAACGTTGGTAGATACACTGGGTGCCCAATGTCCGCACCCCACGAGCGCAGGGTGGTTTCTGGGCAGTCACACTTAACAGTGCCGAGGGAAACATCTCGATGAATACACACGATAGGAGAAAAACGTCCGGGAGTCATGACCTAGGCCCCCCCCCCTACCCCTTAAAGGTGTAGAGAAGGTAAACGGGAAGAAACATTCGGCGAAGGGGATCCACTTCTGATGATCAGAAACCTCCTGTCATGTTTGCTCCTCGGGTAAGTTTTTACCGTTATGGTCTATAACTGAATTGCAATTACACAGGTTTGAAAACATTGGTCCCAAATACAGGCATCCATAGTAAATGCTAAAACGCCCTGGCTCCCGTTGTGTAATTGTTATATGCACAGATATATCTGAATGTGTTACCGCAAACGTTTATATATCCTCTTTGAAAGTATCAAGTGTACTATCACAACAGTCTAAAGACTGTCGTAATTGTTCTCTGGGGACCTGTAAGATTATCCCATTTCTATGTATATAGGCATCATATTTCAAATGCTAGCGTTTCACGTTAATGTTTATGACCGACTGGTTCTGGGAAAAGATAGGATATTCTTAAACTGTACATGGCAAGGTCTATGCCCTCGAGGAAGAGGGCTATAATTCTTGATACTACAAACATTCTCCCCACAAGCCGGTCATGGCTCTCATGCTGTAACTATCATTTACTGCTAATAAGTAATATAGTACCTTGCGGTCTTTGAGCCTGTGGGATTAAATCGCCTGGCTAGTGCAGCTGCCGCGAACTGTGCAGGTTAAGATTTTCTTTTTGCCCCCGAGAGACAAAAATCCCACACCGTGCCGAAGATTCGAACCCGGGTCTTTTGAAGGAGAATCCGGCGTTCTAGCCACTTGGCTGCCGCTCCTCACGCAAGCTGTAAATACCTGAAAATAATAGACATGACCGGAAAGACGAATAAGAAGAAAAAGAAATTATAGTTGTGGCAGCAGATGTAGTAGTAGTAGATGTTTTTGTAGTAGTGGTATTAGTAGTAGTAATAAAAATAAGCGTTGTAGTAGTATTACAGTAGTAGTAGTAGTAGCAGCAGCAGTAGTAGTAGTAGTAGTAGTAGTAGTAGTAGTAGTAGTAGTAGTAGTAGTAGTAGTAGTAGTAGTAGTAGTAGTAGTGTAGTAGTGTAGTAGTAGTAGTAGCTAAACCCACACATACACACCCTACACATCCCTCACTTACGCCCACCACACATACATCCCACCCTACACACACATCCCCCCTCCACACACACACACACATCCTCACATCTAGACACATATATGATGCCTTACATAATCACCGAAACTAATATGAACAAACAACCACACTTTGCACACACATCCACTGACGAATATCGTGAGCATTCTCACTAAAATGTAAACAAAAATGGAGAAAAACTTATACAATTACACTGTGTAACGTAAGAATAAAAATGTGATGTGATTCAAAAAAGATAATTCTTACAATTGACATAAACATGATGGAATAAACAATACATGATATAAAATCAAGTGGCAGTAAAAATGAAAATATGAAAGATGGAATACAGAAAATATGACAAAAAGAAGAACGAGGAGAAGAAGAAGAAGAAGAAGAAGAAGAAGAAGAAGAAGAAGAAGAAGAAGAAGAAGAAGAAGAAGAAGAAATTCCCAGCCTTACAGGGAATTCAAAACCAACCAACCAAACCAACTAATCACCCAGCCAACCAGTCAACCAATCAATCAGCTAATCAACCAACCAAACAATCAATAAATCAACAAAAAACAAACAAACAAAAACAAAACAAACAAACAAACAAACAAACAAACAAAAACGAATAAAACAGCCAGGCAACCAGTGAACCAAGAAACCAACTTACCAACTAACAACCAACCAACCAGTCCATCAACCAGTCAGTCAATCAATCAACAAACCAACCAACCAACCAGTTAACCAACCTGTCAACAAATAAACCAACCGTAGGTTTGAGGCCAACTCCATTTGCTAATTATACACAGCACTTATAAGAAAAATGCACCCACATGTGCATAAACTGTTTAAATTAACGGAAGTCATTCATAAGTTTAGTTATGAAGCTTGGCTTATATTCAGCTTTCGCTTTGTGTTAACAGTGAATGCAGAACACAAACATGTTTATGTTAGTTTAGATATTCAAGTCGCGCTTCCACGGGTGGCTGAGTTTTATTCTTTAGTTTGAAAGAATTAAGATGTACTGTATTGAGGGCATTTACATTAAATTTATTTACACTATATTATAAAACACTGGGTACAATTATAATGTAAGAAGGCTCAGGGCCATGCCACAGTGGTTAGCTATACTCGGCAGTTATATGTGGTATATGTTACCTGTAGACCATGCATCTTTCGCACATTCGGTGTAATCATAACACATAAGGTAATGTTTTTTTTCACCCCATGAGTCGTATTGTGTATATGGTGCTAAACCCATACTTTTGAAACGATCGGCACATTATAAGTCATGTGGTGTATTTTACACAGCCACCTTCACCTTCCCAGGAACTCTTCTGATATTGATGTTAGGCTGGGTGAACCTGGAAGATCGGGCCACTGATACAAATAAACCCACTCTGGTTTCGATGTAATTGAAGTAACAAGTAAAGAACTCTTGTACGCTGTTATAAACTTCTGAACGTAAACTTGCCAAGAGATTACGACAGCAAAAATTACTGGTGTTGACTGCAACCTCCTGTAAAGAATATGCAAATAACTTATTTTAGTATATAGGAGCCTTTTACACATTTGTGGCTCATTGGGCATACGGTGGTAGACCCGATATTGTAGACCAACCGACACTAGTGATATGCTCAACATCACAACGTCCGCCTTTATTTCAAAAGTCACGTCTTAGCATCCACGTTAGACCTGGAGGCCCAGTTCATATTTTGTTGTTGTTACAAATCCACCGTGAGGGGGAAAAGGGGAGGGGGGGGGGGGGAATTCGAACACATGCCAGTCATTGCGCTACTGAGGCTGCTCAAATTCAGTCTGCCTACTCTAAACTGTTACTCGTATTTAGATCATGTTTCGGATGACATTTGTCTGTAATATACTAAAACGTCTCTACCAACTTCCTATGATTGACGCTTTAAAAATACAACTCCCTAATAGTTACTGTTTAAGCACCTTACTTTTTGGGGAAGAAAACAGAGCTAAACTAACCCGTAGGACAGCCAAATTTATTTGGCCTTAGTTTAAAATCTGGGCCTGGTAATGGTTCACGTATCTGGCAAGACCGGCTTGATTTTGAAACAAAGGGATTAGTAAGCCATTTTGATTCAAGAGAACAAAGGGAACAGACGTCAGCCTTTTCCCTGCGGAGGAAAGGAAAAGTATGCTCAAAATATATCACTCTCTGGAGCAATTGGTCTAGAAGAGAAGCAAGTGGTGGTTTTTGTTTTGTATCACTAAAAACTGGATCCTGGATTATCAGCCTGTTAGAAGTGATAAATGGCAACCTGTCATACACATATAGTCAGGACCAATACATCAATGTTTACGGCTCCACTCATTAGCTGCCATAGCCAGTAAAAGACAATTTCGAAGACGACTGACAACGTTATTGATGAAGTCCTACTTCAGTAGGAATATCCAGGACGGACTTCAGTATCTAAAAATCTACAAAGATAAAGATCTACAGAGTAACTGACAACAGTGTATCGTCTGCTTTACTTCTGAGAAGTACCACATGAAGCATCATGAGTCCGTGAAGTCAGTGAAACTATGGGACAGTCCTACAAGTTTAATAAAACTAACAGCAGTAAGAACCCTCCATCTGTCTGTTGGACTCCCAAGTTCAAAGGATACTCATAGTATTCTCCTTCGAATGGAAAAGTCACACTGCAGCAAAAGTCAACATAAGGTTCAAGACACTAGAACATTAAATGGGAAGAGACACTGAAACAACATAAGCAAGTACAACCAAGGTACCAACTGAATACCAACTTAATATCAACTGAATAACAACTAAGAAACCAGATTAACTCAAGGTTCAAATCTGCAACACCCTGAAATAAGCCAGATCCACTCGAGATCTCAGAACCGAAACGCCATCAGAAAGGCCATACGAAAGAAGCCAGCGGAGTAAATGGCTCTATGCATGCAACAAAAAGAATCATCTGATTGTTTGCGACTCCCAGTTGTGTGTTGGAATTAATATTCTTCAGTTTCATGTCTTCAGCAAACCAATCCTGGACACAGTTCCAGATGAAACAAATGAATGACTCTCAGCATTGTATGTCCTACACTGAAAAGGGAAATAATGAATCAGAACTCTACGCGGGTTCCTTGTCAGCCTAATTGCCCCATCACCAAGTGTGGGATGGCCTATCAACATGAACCGGGTGTGTGACAAAGCTTCTTGAAATAAATTGGGAAACGGATAACATAAACCGAGCTATTGGACATTCGTCATCTTTTTCATCGATAAGATGATATAAGGAAGAACCTTCTGCAAGAGCTTAATTTGAATTCCTGAAAGCATGACAGACCTACGCACTAATGTCAATTGGAACACAGAGCCCACTTGCAACAGAGCATTCTTGAATTCAGCCCCATGTGCTTGTGTATAATTCTATTCTTGGATTATGGATTATAAAGATTCACCAGCCAACTTAAGTGAACATAATGTAAGGAGAACATGACTGTGAGTACATTTATTTCTGCCCCGGATAAATATGGACATTATCTGTATCGCACTGGAGAAGAATAACCGACAGCAACACCTAAGGAAAAAGACTATAATTAAATAATTAGTTTAATTATTAGTACCAATTATGCTTTCTATGAGGTTATTTCATGCCATGGATTTGGAAGGTCAGTAGCTTTTTTCAATATTGTATAACCAACTAGCGGTTGTTGTTTTGGTTGAATATTCTGACACCATCTCATTAATTGTTTTAAATATGAGAACTGTAACTGGTGTGAGAAACCATTGTTTTATATGTTTGGTTTTTCTGAACTTATACCATTTGTTTGCTTTACTGACGTAAAGTGGGTCAACGATAGGAGAACCAAATAGTGGTTGTTGTGTTGTTTGTAATACATTGTTTTCCTTGGGACAATGGGGTACATGTGTTTTTGATATTGAAAATCATTCCCATGCCTGTTCTGGAAATTCAGTGTGGTCATTACAATTATATATACGTTACTGCAGATCTTGATTTAATGCCTGTACTGTTTGTCCAAAAATGTTGATGTTTACATCAAGTAAATGTTGATGTTTGCCAAACAGTGGTTGTTTTATATGTTGTAAACAATCAATGTCCTCTAACACTATATTAAATTTATAGGGTGGTTTAGTGGGAATGGAGAAGTACGCACAGACACAGCTACAAAAAGAAGTGAAGTATTTTCCTTCTTGTGTTTGTGGTAGAATCCCATGATCACCTTGCATTCTAGAAGTGAAAACCTAAATCCCCAAGGGATCCCCTAGACATAAAACAAGCAAATAATTCTCATATATAAAATCCACATCCCACAATGTCCAATGTCCAGGGTTTAAAAACGCTATTTCAAGGGCAAAATGAATGACATCATGGCACTGGATTTTATCCATTGGCTCGATCTGTTTCCGCAGGGCGAATTGCCGAAAGCGTCCCACAAGGTACGAACTCCATAACTCCAGGAACAACCCCCAGGTGTTGAAAGAAAAGAGCAAATTGCTGTCGTGAAGCGAATGACGTGGGCCGGAATCGAACCCACAACCTCAGGAGCCACGAAGACTCCCCTTTCATTGTCTGGCCTTCATTTCTGCAGCATATTCTCCCAAGTGAAGAATCCCTCGCGTTCTTGCTTTATTGTTTATCTTTTATCTGATGTGACAAAGATGATGTTTAATTGCAGAGTAATAGATTATTCTCACAAAACCCCGGTAACAAGAAAACATGTAATGAGTTTTTTTTGGTTTTTGGCCACATCTTCCCCAGCATGTCTAAATCTACCAATAGCTTCCTATAACAGTCCGTAAAATCTCTTAAAGGACTCTCAGTCCTTCCCACTTGTCTCCTTCTTCTTCTTGTCCATGATGTGTGACGTTGGTGACCGTGCCTGTCCACAACCCCATGCCTCGTGTGCTGCCAATCATTTCTGACACTCTTGTTTCTCCCACTTATACATTGTAAATTAAAAGGCGTGTCCAACAAACTACTACTGTTCTCCATGATCATAAATCCTAGACTTGATGGTTATTTTCTAACTTCACTTTGAAACAAAATTACGTGTGAACAAAGAAGAATAATTTCCGCCAATTTTGAAGCGACGAATGCTTCTTAAATTTGAGCATGTCACCAGAATTAATTCCATTTCAAAAACAGTCTTCTAGAGGACAGTTTTAGGCAGAGGTAGTAAAGGAAGCTAAAAACAACCCTTGAGTGAGAAGACTAAATTGAGCGGCCAGTCTTCCTGCACAGTCACGGCATCAATTAAACTGACAGTAGAAGAGAGCTCAGTGTTAACACTTCCTTGATGGCGTTAACTATTGAGGTTGAGTGTTGATTTGATCTTTGTTAACAAGTTTGTAAGCGCAATGATGAACCCTAACAAAATGCATAAACAGCTCGACTGCAGTACCAGGGGGTCCAGGGGTTCCATCTGCTGTCAACACAGCCTCAAACACGTACCAGGAAATGTCTTGAGAAGTAAACGCGACCGGCGTGATACCGTCCACATCACCCACTGAGAGCCTATTGATCTATACAAGTATGGGTCTAGTTCCATAAGCCCAGTGCGTCTTCATCATCATCATCAAGTGCCGTAACGGCTGGCGTAGCCGTTCATGGCTGTCCACAGATCTCGGTCTTTGTGTGTTCTGGATCAATTCTGCTGATGATATTTCTCCATGCCACCGTCTCAGTCTGTCCAGCATCATTTCTCTTGGTCTGCCTCTGCCTCTCTCCCTCTCGATCTTTCCAGTTGTCACGATGTTCTCCAATGCCTCTCTTCTCATCACATGACCAAAGAAAGCTGTTTGTCTCTTTCTTATTGTTGTATATAGTGTTCTAGTTTCATTAGCCTCTTTCAGGCAATCGTTGTTAGTTACTCTGGCAGTCCAAGGAATTCGCAACATTCGTCTTAAAAACCACATCTCTGTTGCTTCTAAGTTCTTCCTAATTTGTTCATTTACATTCCAAGATTCGCTGCCATACAGCAAAACTGGTTCTATATAGCATTTTAGCACTCTCTTTCTTACATTCATTGATAGCGACTTATTGCATAAGATACTCTTCATTTTCTGAAATGCGGCTTTTGCCTGCCCTATTCTGCTCTTAATCTCTGTTGTACATCTTCCATCTGATGTTATAAGTGCCCCTAGGTATTTAAAATTATCCACTTGGTTGAGAATTTCCCCTTCTATTTCTATGTCACATTTTGGTGTCCCCATTTTCTTTGATATCACCATTGTTACTGTTTTCTTGATATTCAAGGAGAGTCCTTTCTGTGCACTCTCTGATACTACAATGTCCAATAATTGTTGTAGGTCTGTTGCATTATCCGCCACCAATACTGTGTCATCTGCATAGCGTATATTGTTTATATTATATCCTCCGATTAGTATTCCTGGCTTCTCTTTGATCTCTCTCATTATTACTTCGCTATATAGGGAGAAGAGATCGGGTGACAAGACACACCCCTGTCGTACTCCTAGCTTTATCTGTTCGTAACTACCCTCTTTACTTTCCATTTTAATTGCTGCTACTTGGTTTCAGTATATATTCTTTATTATTCTTAAATCTTTCCCATCAATGTTGATATCTTCCAACATTTTAATCACCTCATCATGTTTTACTTTATCAAATGCCTTAGTATAATCTATGAAGCATAAATATATGTCTCTCTGTTTCTCTATTGACCTTTCTATTAGTGTTCGTAATATATGTATATATATATATATATATATATATATATATATATATATATATATATATATATATATATATATATATATTGCATTGTTTGTACCCTTTCATTCCGCAAAACCATACTGTTCTTCACTAATTTCCATTTTTATTTTCTTTCTTGTTCTTCTCATTATAATTCTGAGTAGAAGTTTAGTGACATGGTTTATGAGGTTAACTGTACGAAACTATTCACATTCAATTGCTCCTGGTCTCTTTGGTATTGCTATAAATACAGATTTGAGCATATCGCTAGGTAAATATCCACTGCTGTAAATATCATTCATCATTTTGGTTAATATATCTACCCCAAATTCTCCCAATACTTCTACTGTGATTTCATCTGGTCCAGCTGTTTTTCCTTTTCTCATATGTTTCATAGCGTCATCGACTTCTTCTTTTAGAATAGGTGGTCCTTCTAAGTTACTTTATTGTGTTAATTCTTCCCTTTGTCTATTATATAATTCTCTTATATACTCATTCAACCTCTTCATTATAGCACCTTCCTCCAATAATATCTTTCCTGTTTATGATTTAAAGCGATGTCAATGCGCCTTATACGTGTAAAAAGAAACTTCAATTACTTTCAATTTCAATAAACCAATAAGCAAGGAATTAGTACATTACAGTCAAAGAGAAATTTACAGATAAAATAAAATGTAAACTTGAAACTCTGCAAAACCCTTCGGAGGAAAGCGTTGACCAAACTTGGTTGAACATCAAGAATACAATTCAATCTACCGCAGAAGAATGTCTCGGTATGTTAACCACGCATAGAAAGAACAGATGGTTCAATCAAAAATGTGAAGAAGCAGTCATTAGGAAGAAGAATGCCAGACATGTATGGTTAAATGACATCAATAACATCCAAAAGGAAGAGCATTATAGAAATGAATGTAAAGAGGCTACAAAAATAGTCAGACAGCAGAAGCGAGAATATATGAGTAATATAATCAAAGATATGGAAACTAATCACCAGAAAAATGAATCCAGAAAATTGTTTTAAAGAACTGAAGTCAATGAAACGAGGGCACCAACAAAACACATATGGTTTAAAAGACAAATATGGGAATATGATAAATACCAATGAGGAAATGTGCAACACATGGAAAGAATATTTTATTGAATTACTAAATTGTGAAGCTCCAAGTAACATTTTCCCACAGGAAGAGGTTCTAACATGCGAACCACAAATTGAAGAACCTACATTTGAAGAAATCCTATATGTAATCACACGACTTAAAAACAATAAGGCAACTGGGACTGATGGAATTGCTGCTGAATTTATAAAGGCAGGTGGCCATGCATTACATCTAAAGCTATACGAACTAATAATAAAAATCTGGAGGACAGAAGAATTACCCCATGACTGGAAAGAGTCATTATTGATACCTATCTTTAAGAAAGGAGACAAGTTCCAATGTGGAAATTATAGAGGAATATCACTACTGTCCACACGCTATAAGATACTATCCGCAGTATTACTAAATAGACTAAAACCATACTCAGAAGACATATTAGGTGACTACCAGGCGGGTTTTAGACAAAACATATCAACAATAGATCAGATATTTATCTTACGACAAATAGCCGAGAAACATTGGGAATATAAAAGAGATCTCCATAACATTTTTGTGGATTTTAAAAAGGCTTATGATAGTGTCCATAGGAATAGTCTATGGAATGCTATGCAGGAATTTGGAATACCAAGGAAGTTAATCAACATGACCAGACTATGCATGGAAGATACTTATAATATAGTAACATATAAAGGCAGGAAATTAGACCCCTTCAAAATAACATCTGGCTTGAAACAGGGTGATGCACTATCGCCGCTACTCTTCAATCTGGCTCTAGAGAAAGTTGTAAGGAAGATAAAGGAGGAATGTGATATTGGAGGAACATCCAAGCTGCTTGGTTATGCAGATGATATAGATATTATAGGGCAAAGTGAACAAAAGACATTGGAAATATTGACTCACTTAAAGGAAAAAGCCCAACAGATGGGGCTGGTTATCAACCAAGATAAGACAGAATGTATGGTAATTTCAAGAGACGGAATGGCTAAAAACTCTGGCCACATACAAATAGATAATATGACCATTAAAAGAACGGAAACATACAAATACCTGGGTACAATCTTCAACTGCTCCAACATCATAAGGGAAGAAATACAAACTAGAATCAACTCTGGAAATAAGATATACTATGCACTACACCATCTACTAAAATCAAAGGTGCTATCTCGTAACACCAAAATCACAATATACAAAACACTGATCAGACCAGTTGTGCTGTATGGCTCTGAAACCTGGCGTTTTAAGACGCATCTTTGGACCCATTAGGGATACACAAAGTGGAGAGTGGAAAAGAAGAAGTAACAAAGACATTTATGATCTGTTTAAGTCCTCGCTAATCACTGGTATCATGAAGGCTAATAGACTACAATGGCTGGGGCAAATATAGAAAGAATGGAAGATAATAGGGAAACAAAACTCGCTTACACTCAGGAAATAAATGACCGTAGACCCCAGTGTCAACGTCCTAGAGACCCAGGGAAATGAAACTCGGGTTCATACAGGCAACAAACTCCATTCTGATACTATCTGATATAATTTATTCACAGTAAGCTGGCGAAGAATGGTTTTCGCAGCCAGTTACACAAGGTACTATATCAGAGGAGTTCATAACAAATCAATCATACACATAATCATCACAGCAAACTCTATCATCTATCTTATGATTAACAATCCTTAAATACACTTGGTTTCTATCTATCAAGTCCCCCTTAAGCTAAGCCCTGTTGCTTCTTCGATGTCCAGTCTCCGTCTGCCCTCTAACGTGTCTCGATCGGACACGGGCTGTAACTCTCCTCGAGCTTCTCGTGGAACAGGTCCTGGCACGCGGTAGGCGGGTTCCACCTGTGTCCACGGAGCTGTAGGCAGACTGACCTATCCTTCTCGAAGGCTCTAGATTGTTCGAGCATTCAAGTGGGTCTTTTTAGTTCCCTTCTATTGGGGTTATATCCCTTCTATAAATCCCTTCTATCTTTATGTCCATACCGACTCCATGTGAGACTTTGACACCCCGAGGTAGACCAAGAAGACGGTGGAGAGATAATACATGTACAGACCTACAAGCACTTGGAATCAACGACTGGCAAGAGAAGGTCCACCAGAGAGACGAATGGAGACGGATTGTATTTGCAGCAGAGAACCTCAATGGCTCGGAAAGCTGTAGAAGAAGAAGAAGGAATTAGTGAAGAGGCAATACTTGCACAATTGTATAAGTAAAGTAAAATAAAAATATGGACCCTTATGTGCGTTGGGGCGTATGGAGCTAGCCCAATATTTGTTATCTCTGACCAAACTGTACTCGACCAGTGATGTGGTTAATATCAAGCCGGCTGCCTTTATTTCTTAGGACATTTCCTAGAATCCGTTTATGATAGACTTGGTGTATCCGGTAGAACAGATTAATTAAACACATTCAAGCATACGACCGCTGTGCGGGCAGGCATAGGTGCTAGCTACTACGCTACCGCGTCTCTCCTCCACAGTGTGGTAAATTGTCATATAGGCTCGAGTTCAAAGCACCCCGGACAAACCACTAAGTGCTTCCTGTCCTCCAACAAATATGGTAGGGCGTAGATGTTCGTTATCATGATGTGTGTACATTTTGCGGATTTCTACCCCCCCCCCTCTCTCTCTCTCTCTCTCTCTCTCTCTCTCTCTCTCTCTCTCTCTCTCTCTGTGGGGGTACGGATGGAGTCTCCGTGGCTAAGTGATCATGCATTTACCTCGCGCTCAGAAGGTGTCGGGTTCGTTTTGGGACTTCGTCATTCTGTTCTCGAGTGCAGTGACTACTATGGGTTGTGGTAAAAGCTACCGTTTTCTTGCCTCAGTGCGAAATTTTCGGCAGACGGTTAGATGCTTTGGGGAGAGCTTGCTTTTTAACTCTTTTTATCCCTCTGCCGGAACGACACTTACTTCCAAACCCAAGCAGTCTTACACATGCTGAATCGTCAGTTACTGTTACTGCGCTCATAAAGACTGGTGTTGAAAATTTGACAGTATCTTTCTTGTTTACATTAAGTTGTCCAACTATCGGAACTCTAGAAAGCAAAGAAGTCCCTAAGTTTGCTGGCTACCCGTGCTTCATCCATTCATTTTCAGCTGTGACCAAAGTTAACATACACAACAAGTGTATATCAGATGAATTCCTAAAAACGTATAGCGATTAAACAAATAAAATTGCTTCGTTTGTGCTCATGTTTAACCCTAACCTTCACGGGTTACCATATTGCTCGCTGGTATGTTAACATAAATTAAGACTGTGCCCTTTGGTATTTTGACATCAACCAAACAAAACCGTGTAATATCGCCGTGACTAGATAGCACAAGTTAATGTCACGCGTGAAATTAATCACATAAGTTATTCCCAACATCTAAAACCCTGTATGAGTTGGAAACCGTGACCAATTCATTAACAATGTAATTACAGCAAACGGTAAAACTTTCTTGTGTCGAACATACGATATTCGACAGGTACAGGAGCGTTTGTAAAGTTGATGGTGAGTAGCGCTGGCAATGTCATGAGCGCGGTGGGAAGAGGGTCCGACACCTGAGTTCGGCGTCTCGCTAAGTGAAGGAAAGACCTGTTCCTCCGTGCAGTCAGGCCTACCTATCACATGACATACCCATGGTAGGAAACAGCTTCTAGGTAAATTTATGTTAATTTTATATACTACAGCTAGCGGTACAACGTGTTTTAGTTCTATAGTATGTGATAATATGTTACATTGTTAAACATTCAATGATCAAAACGGTAATGGATATTCCTTTAATATACGACAGTTATACACTACAGCTAACGATACAACATGTTTCAGCTCCATAGTAAAATAATACGTCACACTGTTAAACATTGATAACTAAAACGGTAATGGATATCTCTTTAATATACGACAGTTGTACTTTACAGCTAATGACACACATGTTTCAGTTATATAATATAATATGCCAGCATGTTAAATAATGATGATATTCCTAGTAATATACAACAAGTGTTGTAATAACCAACAGTTGCTGACAACAGCTGCGGATGCCATATGGTTCAATTATGTAATAAGATAATATGCCAGATTATTGTAACATTCACAATTAAATCGGTCATAGAACATTGTGCATGTGCCAATTATGTAATACTGTAATTCAACACAATGTATTCCCTAAGTTTAGTTAAGTTGAGCTAAAAGGAACATAACTGCACTCAAGACATTCTCATACGCGACCTGTCCCATCGTTCACCTGCCAGCGAAGAGTCACACTGCTAATCGTTCCCACCATTATCTGATTGAAAGTTCTCCTGGTCTTCCCTCTCAGGTTTGAGATTCTTCCAGAGCCCCTACTAATCCTCAGCAATCTCATTCCTTCTACATACGGGTTCTCAGTTCCTCCACCTTTTCCACCTGGTCCCACATGCCACATCTCCCTTGTCCATAGGCAATCTACCACCAGTAGGTGCATTCCATGTCAGCCTATCAGCCTGTTCATTCCCCGGCCTTCCCACATGGCCAGGGCAAAAAAGACCTTACAATTCTCACAAGTCTGTGACCTATGAAGCGAGGCAATCCATTTCACACGAAACATTCCTTTGTCCACCTTACTAAGCATACTCCTTGAGTCCGTAATTAATACAGTGTGTGTTGCAGTGGTCTCCTCTAACCAATGGAGGGCGCTGTTACTGCTTCCAACCCCATTATCATGCTGGAGGTCGTAGTCTCATATGCCAGACTCTCATTTTTCAATAATCGTTCATTAGCCTTCGCGATGAAGCAGCCAACCATTACGTCTGTTTCTCACCACTGGCCCATTGGTGTAGATGACTATGTCTCCTTGATGTGTGTTACTCTGGATCAGTTGTTGCACCTCAAACTCTGTGCTGCTGTAACAGTACAGGCACAGAGGATTATAAACCAAGTCCTGGTGTGTTTCTTTCAGAAGGTTTATTGAATCATAATAGGCCGATAATAATACAGAGACCACGAGATATGATGTTGCCTTCTCTCGACTTTAGCTGTAACTAACCAAAACAACCTACGTCACGACTTGAGCATCCTTATTACTGTTCTACTAGGATGCTCAACCGTGCTCCTAAGTTTGCACATCGAAGCCAATAACAGAGATGGTATTCATTCTGCTACACCTCCCTTTCTTTAAAAAGACTTTTCTTCTTCAAAAGTCTGAACTCCTAACTCCCTTATCCTAAACCTTCTTTCCTTCCTTTCTTTAAAAAGACTTTTCTTCTTCAAAAGTCTTAACTCCTAACCCCCTTATCCTAAACCTTCTCTCCTTCCCCCAATATTTTTTTCTAAGCCGTCCCAAACTAACTCTATCTTAAGTAAATACTTTCTTCTATTTGTCCCTCATCACCATCCCACATAGCAAACCGCTATGAAGTTATACTTCTTCTTCGTTTCTGGCTCTTCAAAGTTTCATTACAAAAATTATAGGTCATAAGAATGGCTCGTAAAAATCGTTAGTATACACTTGACATTATGACATTTCTCATTCTTTCTCCACACAACACAGGATAGACAGAAAAGATGTAGTTAGGAAATAGTAAAGAAGGGGTGCGCACCCAATTTATGAAAGTATAAAGAAATAGTCAAAAACAATCACATTTACCTCCCGTAAAAACTTTCATAAAAGTTTTTCACAACACATCTTATGATTTATGAAGTTACGTCTCTGTTCGTTATAAATTAAGTTAATCCAAAATTTCTTTTATATACTCAATATTTATATTGCAATCCACAACCCTGCCTATATTTCACTTATCTCACGTCCAACCATGAAACCCATAACAATGTTCATATTCCATGAACATTTTAAATTAATTAACGCTGTTTATCACAGCTCCTATATTTTGCCCCCTCACATCCCATGACAAGCCTCCTTGTTTATCTAACCCATATACCAAACCCTATGCACTGCCATTCACAGCCCCCTTAATATCTATTCTCTATCAACCAACTTCTTATATTTGTTTCACTATCACAGCCTCTTTAGACGTTAATCACGTATATAATATGGCATCCAATCCATATACCTTTAATCCACGCTGACTCAATGCAGCTCCTATTTTAACTTCCCAGCACCCTCTTATTTGAGTAGTAACCCCGTCTCTATGGCATATGTTTCCAACACCCTATAGCCACTATATTATTAACCTCTCTACTTTAAAATATTAACGCTGATTAACACAGCGGCTTTCTTACTCGTGAACTTATTTTTCATAAAGAGAATGTGTCTCTCTTCTAGTCCTCAGTAGTTTATTAACCCTTTTCTGAACGAAGGGCTTTAAATAAAGCCCTATGTACTGCTTTTATTCCAGACAGAACCATCAGTGAAATAAACTTAAACTTAAATAATTTTCAACACATTTGTAAACAAAGTAACTACTATTCCACAGACAAGACAATTCCACTTAAATCATGATTTAAACGAAATAAAATTACAACAGACATATCATACCCCCCCCCCCTCCCCCCCCCCCAAGTATTTAAACATCATTTTTCTTTCCCCTCATATCAAATAAAAGGCATCAACTCATTCAAAGAAAAACATATTTCAGAATAATATAACATACATCCTATCCATTGTTAGTCTCTTTTACGGACTAACAATAACTTATTTATCTATTTAAGAAAACTCAAGAAGTCAAATCATAAAATCAATTGGCAATAAAATTACAGTAAAAATATACCAGACTCGAATTTACATCCATATTAGCTATCTTAATACCTAAATATATAGTGCATGTCTACTCCTCAAGACAACTCATTATAAGTATCAATAAAACCATTTTCTATAACAAATGTGTCATATACAGCTAATGTATTTCATCAACTATCACTTTCCTTTTTAAATCACCAAATTTATATCTTGCTATCTGCAGCATTTTCTATGAATTCATCTCCCATGTTTCCATTTCCTCAGTAACTCCAAGTTTCTTTGAATAAGTGCTATCTCCACATCAATGTCTTCTTCCTCCATGCTACTATCTCTATTAGATTCTGAATTTTCATCCAATTCCTTCTTCTTCATCTGTATATCTATCTCTAGCAGCCGCTAATTTTTTTTCTATACCTCCATTTCCTCATATCCAATCTAATCTGTCTATATATTACAGATAGCATACAAATCAAAAGGTCCATTATGGGCCCTATCACTCAAGATCTCCTCATCACCTAACGTAACCAAATTTCTCCCATACCTCACTCAAAAGACTCCTTAGTAATCTCGCCGAAAAACTTCAGCAACCCAATAATGTCCATTTATTATGGGCATTTCATCTAAAACTTCCACTTTCAATATATGCCGTTATCAACAACAACAATGTTGTAACCTTCTTATGTGACCTTCTAACCCTCACTGCTTAGAATCAATGTTATTCTTTCTCAGTCCATATATCATGGACCCCCCAAAACCACATGGCATTTTATCTCCACACTGACACTGTTCATTTCTCATTAACACACTTACACTCCTTTACTATTGTACTGATATCCACAGTATATAATTATTCTTCGGAGTAAAACATGGATTCAATTCATGTTTTACTAATTGCCTTCACGCTGTCTGGCGCAGCACGTTACTCACTTCTTCTTCTTCTACAATCCAGCAATCTCGTGTCACTTACCAAACCTCCACCACATCATGGCACTAAATCCAGCACACCACAATTCATCTACTCAGTAAGGGAAATTGTAACTAATCTAGCTGTTTCCCTTGGATTTGTACCAAGAATTACTACAACTTCTTAAGCATTACCGTTGACTACGGTATTTCCACAATGCTACAACCACCAAAAATTTGTCTATTTACTACAGACCTCACCAACATATCCAGCTACTAGATTTGTCAACAACTAATTTTATTTATTAAGTCTCTCGTCTACCCGACGCAACTAACCAACGTATCAGTACTTTCCAACATCTCACCACAACAACTCTAAGCTATCTTCCACTCTCTCCTAGCGTTCTCATACCGCGATGATAGTCAAACCAATCACCCTTATCGGAACACCTTCTATAGTGCTCTATTTATAATGCTCCGACGTTCATTTAGCTAATCACTTTCTCTCCTTCTCTTGCTTACTCCTATTTATCGGGACTCTATCAGAAACAATAAACAACACCGCACATGACTAACGAGAAATCTCACTTCGACTGGGCAAACCATATTCTCTCAATTCTCTGTATCAGGCATTCTTGCTTCGACTATGTCTCTGCCAACACTACTAAATCTGTTTCATGAAACATCATTCAAAATGTTAACTCTCTTTCCGTCAGCCTGTCATACAATTTTCATTGATTCTGTCTAACTTCAGACATTCTAACCAAAAGACATCACAAATTTCCAATCATCTTCTTTCCACCTCTCAATTTTCGCATACTCTATGCTCCACGTTTTATCAACGTCACTTATCAGCCACTCTTCGCATATTCACACGGTATTCGTATTTTATGTTTGCTCAGACAGTGATACACAACCTCGCTCTCATCTCACGACTACTCTCGCATTCGCGACAACCTGACGTGCCCATACCATTACTTCAAAAAAAAAAAACAATTTAGACGCCAATTCAACATTCCAGCAATCACTAACCACAGTCTAAGCGTGTCGATCTCCTCCACACACATTGACACAAGATATATCAAACGTGCAACTATTACCAATCTCTTGACAACATTTTATCCATGTACTCCACTTAGACGGCGTCTCAAAACCTCACTCCTACTTCACTCAGCGCGACGAACACCTGTTTGTCTACAGTTATACTCACGTACGGACAACGCATAACCAGACGAATTACTCAACAGGACTTTCACAATTCAACTGCTTTCTTATTTCATTCAATCATCATAATCCCACTATTCTCCGTCCTACTTAATTCTCCACTCCGACAGTCAACTACTCATTCACCCTATCTTAACCTCCTCATCACTTCATAACAATGATTTACTTCTTCGTGCTATTTTCAGTCGCACTACCCTATCGGTGACTATTCTATGACTCCTTTATCTCTCAAAATAACCTATACAATACATCAATTCTCGACATCACACATTACTTATAGTGATTCTCCACTATTTTCCACAGCAACACCACATTTGAGTCGAAATTTGAGCCTCATCAAACTTGAATTACTCCACCCAACAAAATATCCACTCTTCACGTATTAGTTAATTCTTATTTAAATATAACCATGGTCTTATCGACTTCATGAGACTTCTAGTCCTATCCAGCGACGCTTCATACTTCTGCTGTTCTCGTTTTCTACTTTCTACTAGGCAAACATCTTTCTTTTTGGAAGTATCTTTCTCTCTCTCTCTCTCTCTTGGTATTCGTCTCCTAGCCTTCACTATTTTCCTGTCATATATACTGGTATCTTGTTCTAAAGAGTTACCAACTAAAATTATGTCTGTCTGTCTACTAGCAACCACACCGTATGAGGAAACATCACGCTTCGAGTCAGGATCTGATCGTAGTGCAATCCTCTCGTTCTCTGAATCATCAGTATCTATAGTTGTTTCAGCAGCGCAGTATTTACTATAATATGCGGCGGTAGAGGTAGAAATATCTTCTCCATAACCTGAACTCTCACACCTAATATTTCTACACTATTTAGGGATTAATTTAATGTCTATACCTGAGGAACTTGACATAGCAGTCGTACCTCTATTAACTATCATACTATTCCTTTCCCTAATACTTTTCCTCACCTGTCTTTTAACATCTTTGGTACTTGTCTGCCTGTCTTCTGCCTTGGGTTGTTCAACCTCTGTACCAGTGTCTCTCTTTGTCACTTTATCAATCGACGTCTGAGTACTCTTGTCCACACTACTGCCTGGTTGCGTCTGTGTCTCTCTTTCTTGTCTGACACAAAAGACTGAAGATACCTCCTGACTACCCCAAATCTTATCTGTGTTTCTTTCTCTGTAACTCAACCTTGCTACCGAATATCGCAACTGTCTGATCTGAAACCAGTTCTCTCGCAACGCTTTTGCGTTTTCACTATTTGAAGGCCACGACCATTGTTTCCTTTTCTGACCATTACTAATTCCTATATGTCTCTGTGTCTCACTCTTATCTGCTTTCATATGTATATGGTTGATAACTTTCGAACTGCAACCAGACTGGTTATCATTTCTATTGGACTTGTCTACCTCAAAACGTCTCATACCTGTCTTGTGCTCTGTTCGTTCAAGCGTCTGTCTCTTTATTACTTTTATCATGGACGAAATTCTGTCTACGTCCATCCTTAAACTGTCCATTAACTCCGTTACACGTCCTAACTTTCTATAAAAGATGTCCATTTCAATTTTATACCAAATAATTCACTATAATATAATAATATGTTAAAATATAATAATATGTTAATTAAACTTATCAGGTCCTATAATCTTCTAATACTGTAATATTAAATTTATACTTTACAAGTGTTGGCTGTCAAAGATAGTTCCCTGCCTGTAGTTAGACACTCGTCGAAAGCTGCACATTAATGGTTCTCAGGTTTCGTTCTCGTATGCTGAGACTGAGTACTTGAACAAGGATCAACAAGGCTCGACAAGGCTCGATATCAACAATCAACGACTGTGATCAGAGGACAGCACTGGCCAGCCCTCTGAAATCATAAATGAACGCTAGTGTAGAGCAGCGGCGTTATTCAGGCAAGGAGCAGACTGTGTGACAACGATTCAGCCGCTTTCTCCAATCGACGACGCAAGTTGTATTTCCAACATTCCTCGTACATATCAGGTTTCTCCATCGGGATGAATACTTCTCCTTTCACCCTTGGATGGGCCCCATCAGTATTGAATCTTCTTTTCACCCTAAACAGGGCCCTTCAAGGCGACGACTTGAAAACGGCTCTCGTGAACAACAGAGCCCAGAAATGATTCGAGAACGGGTCTCATATGCAACAGATCCCAGAGATGATCTGGCAGCGTCTAAAAGACATGGCCCAATCGATAGATCAATGAATTATTCAACTGCCGCCCTGGTTGGCCCTTGATAAAAAAAATCCTTTTCTCTAAAACAATTTAGTTGCAACAGGACTCAAAAAACTTGTTGACGTTATTCAATTATCAGTTTCTTCACAGATCTTAGATACGATTTGATAAAACGGGCTGTCTAAATTCATCGCCATTCTGAAATTTTCTGATTCGAGATGATTTAGTTTTAAACTTTTGACTGAACCAAGGTAATAGCTGGACTTGATTGACCTCTAAAAATTCGATTCACTTGAGGCAACGGCTAAACTTGATTGACCTCTAAAAATTAGACTCACTTGAGGCAACGGCTAAACTTGATTGACCTCTAAAAATTTGACTCACTTGAGGCAACGGCTAAACTTGATTGTGGTTCAGCGCTGTCGTGGCTTCTGAGTTCGCCCCAGGCGAGCAAGGTTAAATATAAGGAAGATAACGGCAGCCAAGTTCTCAAGGGTATAGCATAACAATGGCAGTTCTGTCTCAGCAATTTGTACTTTGTATGGCGGTTGTTTTCAAATTTCAGCCAACTCCATCGAAAAAAACTTGCCGATTCCTTGTTGAGTTCTTAACAACACGACTTCAAGTTTCCAGACATCATCTATCGTTCTGCCTTGTCATGATGACTTGTGTCCGCGACAACTCGTATCCTGGCACCGGGCATCAAAAATCCTCCTGTAACAGTACAGGCACAGAGGATTATAAACCAAGTCCTGGTGTGTTTCTTTCAGAAGGTTTATTGAATCATAATAGGCCGATAATAATACAGAGACCACGAGATATGATGTTGCCTTCTCTCGACTTTAGCTGTAACTAACCAAAACAACCTACGTCACGACTTGAGCATCCTTATTACTGTTCTACTAGGATGCTCAACCGTGCCCTAAGTTTGCACATCGAAGCCAATAACAGAGATGGTATTCATTCTGCTACACTGCCCCAACAATTCTCTGCACTCACGACCCATTGTTGCTATTACATTGTGCCAGCCCTAAATTTCTTCCGCTATTCTAACCCAGTCTTTTCATGATTGATGGTCTCTAGATCATTTACCATCCAGGACCTACCTCATCTTAGTCTATGACCCTTGACCATATTGTCACGGAATTCTTGGAGTTGTCGATCGATGAAAGACTGTCGCGCCATTTGTCTACAGGCGACCGCTATTCTTTGATGTTGGGGGCAGACTGTCCTGATGAGAGTCGGGAAGATCTTTTGTTGTGGAGGAAACAATTCCCCAGATCAAATCGGGACAGCCGGCCGGTTGTTTACATCGAGTAGGAAAAAGAGAGAAAAAAATAGTTTCTCGACGTCTAGTGTCTAGTCAGATTTGTGACATCATTCAGACACAATTTTAAAACAGTCTGGACAAAGACCTTTGGCGGGAGTCGACCAAATGTTGTGAGGCAACAAGGACGTGTTTGATGTTCCTGTTCTGATTATGGAAAGAGACCACGGTGTCTTATGTTGATTTACATGGGCGGACATTTGTCCATTGTGTGATTTAGTGGTCTCGATTTCAGACGGGAATAAATATATGGTTCCACTATGTTTTCCAAACAAGCTAGCAGACAAGTCATAGCAGAAGATTATGGCTCGATCATTGAAGGCAGTTTTTACTCAGCGGCCTTTGCACTAGGCCCATAACCCAGAGGGTCTGCAAGAACCTGGCCTATGCTGAACAGGAACCGACGATCATCTAAGAGTGATTCCTCCGTGGTAGTTCTCATCATATTAGAGTGAAAATACTTACAATACCACCAGTAACAGGGAAAATAGTAAGTATATAGAGAAATTAACAATTAACATTGTGTTTTCCAAATGGTGAATTCCTGTGAGAAATTAACAATTAACATTTGGTTTTCAAAGTGACAGTAAACATTTATTTTACAGTACAACGGTTATCAGATCACAGAACATTTAGTGACATATTAGTTACACTGTGTGTGTCGGATTCATGGTCAGTATTAGACTACATCCACCCTTGATGACCAGGCAACCGGACTATCCAAGAGCCACTGGAGGAAGTCGACACCTGGCCGGAGAGACGCATCATTTGGTGAGGTCCTTCTGTACTTGATCTATGGTGCTGTTGTGTGGCCGGTACTTTGATGAAAGCAGACTTTGATCCTGAGCTGTTCGGTCTGATTCTGCATACACCTTAGATTATACGACAGACATTCTACACACACACTTTGCACAAACCTAACACTGTACTTTAATAAATTAATTTGTCATTTTGTTAGAAGCTAGAGTTGTGTAGTATTTTTGGAAAAGAATGAGAGGGGGCATGTCCAGTGGTAAGAAGAAGAAGAAGAAGAAGAAGAAGAAGAAGAAGAAGAGAGAGAGAGAGAGAGAGAGAGAGAGAGAGAGAGAGAGAGAGAGAGAGAGAGAGAGAGAGAGTGATCCAAGGACTGATGGGGTTTTGTGGACAGAGATCCAGGAGATCCTCAAGATAATGATATGGAGTTAAAAGAATGTGGGTGGTGATTCCCCTCACCCCAGGTTCGACACTTATTACGACACATATCCATGGTTTCATGCAGGGGGTGATACCTATCTGCAGCAACTTTCAGGTGTCATTTGGCTTGAAGGACCCTTTGCCTATCCGCCATTGTTGGTAGCGCCAGAATATGCCTCATCCATATAATCGGTGTGTCTTTTGTGCACCCCAGGATCACCGGCATGGTCGTATGAGTTCCAACCTTTCAAGTTGGCTCTTTGAAACTGTCAGCAGCCCCAACCCATACTTAATGACATAAATGATTAATTGCTGAATTAGCCTGTAAAGCATCCTATGCTCTACCCCGGTTGCTGCCATCGCTCTTAGTGCATTGTGTCCCTAACCAGCCTTCACCACCAAAGGCTCCATATGATCCTTAAAGACATCCATTCAATAATATAATACATGAAACATCTGCCTTCACGATCCGGTTATATAGGGAGTAGCACACAGCCGATGCCTTGTCTGGATTTATAATGGACTCTGCGTCCTGCACTACTCCGCTACCCTGTTTACTACCATCTGTATGTCTGCACGTATTCCCTTAGTGAATTAAAACACAGAAGCTATGAAAAATAGGTTGCACGATTTATTTCCTGGCATATTTCGTTGCATCCTGAAAGGTATTTGCTGCAGAGGTATATACAATCTGAAGTGAATAAATGAACAATACTTAAGCTGAGACAATTAGAGCATATAGTTACAAATGTGTTCAGATGGGAGATTACTTTGGCGATATATTATCCTCCTGCAGTGAATCAGTTAAGAAAACAACAACAGGACAACAAAACTGTACATCGAAAATTAAAAGAACAAAACAGAAAGTCTGGTGGTAAACAAAAAAGAACAAAGTCCCCAACATCTTCCAATATTTGTTTATTCATTTCAGTACTCATGCATTTAACTATGCATTATAATCCTCCCAACTACGTGCTTGTGGTGTATGTTTTTAAAACTGATGATATTTAATCGTGTGCAAGATCTTTGCTGTATATCCCCTACAAATAGTTACAATCTTCCCGATGATCAGACACAGATAACCACAATAAATTGTCCAGAGAAATACAATGAGCCTTAAAGTATAATTTTCATTTTCTTTGCCTCCAGCTACTTGCTTGGTAAGTAATCGTTGCACGACCTATCAAACAGTCTCAGGTCCAGGACACTGTGCTTAAATGAAACTGCCTTGGACAACGCACATACACATATTTTAATGAAATCGTTGCTGCAAATGGTGGTTTTCAACCTGCATTTTTGTTCTGTATGTTTGGCTCACAGCCAAATAGTTAATTAACCCTTTCTGTCCCATCATATAATATATTACACGAGCTCTTAGTTGAGGGCTCAAAGACCAGCTTGTTTACATTTCGGAAAGTATTTAAAGTAACTATTGCGTAATGCATGTTGTCGCGATAGTGCAATACCCGTGATTCCGTACTCATGTGTTCGATGCGAATCCGTAAAGATTGACCTGGGCTGGAGGGTCAACGCCGTATAACATGCGACTAGAAATGTAAAGGAGCCAGTCACATGCCTTAAGACACGTAGGACATATGGTGTTAGAGCCATAATTGTACAGACCAATCGACGCTCGGTCGGTGATATGGACGGTAATACGTTGACGTGAAAAGACTTTACCTGGTACCCTTTGTAGGTTAGGCTTACCTGAGAGCCCAGATCAATTTTAAGATCCGTCCCATGCGGACTTTAACCCATGACCACCCGGCTAGCAGTCGAGTGTCTGGCCACTGCAATACGTGACGACTTGTCTAAAATAGATAACAGGAAATCCCCGGGGATGTAAAGACAGCCAGTAACCTATTCAACAATCACCCATCGAATGACAGTTGATCTAAATCTGTGGGGCTAACACCGTAAACCCAACATGCCATATGGAGTGCAGCATGGTTCTTTACTTATTTTACTTCCAGCTAAAAGCAAATGGAGCGCCCTAACGGGCAATCCACAAATATCGTATTTTGTAACCTAACACCCCCCCCCCCCCCTCCACAACCTTACTTCAGATTCCTATATGTATTGATGTGCACTCATATGCAGCATTGAGACATAATGATATATCAGAGAACACACAATAGATACACCACTCTCTTCCATGTAATTAGGATCTGTGGCCTCAAACATAACACGCAGGTTCGCATGGTCGAATGGATATGAATGCGTGTTCTTAAACATCCGGCGTGTTGATGCTGAGGTAAGCGGTTCAACCCCTACACCGGACAGCTGGACTAAAATGTTGACATGTCGTTCTTGACTTGAGGACGTTAATTACAAGCCAGAGTGGGTTCTCCAGATGGCGAGGGGCCCTGTTAAAAGGGAAGGTTAACCCACACGCAAAATTCAGTGTATGGACTACGCCTGAGTTCAAAGCGAGCGAGCTCCCCCCAAAAAAAAACATGACCAACCTGCTAAAGGAGCTTGTATGCTCGACGAAATAGTAACCCTCGATAAACATGTATGTCTTATAAGTTGTTTACATCATGGGACATATTTGGCATGTGGAGGTAGCCCCATATTGTTAGTTAAATCGGCACTGCTGGGTGATGTCAATACAACGTCGGTCATATTTACATGCCATTACATCTTGCTACTTATTTTTAGGTTGTGTTGACCAGAGTGCCCAGGTCAATGGAAAAAAATAGCATTTCAACCGCAAGAGGGATTCAACAAATTACAGATGCTCCCTCGTTACAATATGTCACATAATAAAAATTTTATTTAAGCAAAACACTCCAGATGTATTGTTTTTAAAATTAAGGAACCAACAACAGGACAAATAAACTGTATATGGCAAATAAATGAACACAGCAGAAAGACGGGTAGTAAACAAGCAAGGATACATCCACCCAAATCTTCCAATTTTTGTTTATTGACTTCAGTACACATGCATATAACTATGAATTATAATCTTTTACGCTACGTGTTTGTGGTGTGTGTTTTTAAAGCTACTAATATTTAGTCGTGTGCAAGACATTTGCTGTATATCCCCCACAAATGGTTACAATCTTCCCGATGATCAAATATAAATAACCACAATAAATTATCCAAAGAAATGCATTACGACTTTAAAGCATAGTTTTCTTTGCCTCCAGCTATCTGCTTGGTAAGTAATCCTTGCACGATCAATCAAACAACGGCCCTGTGTCCAGGACATAGTGTTTAAATAAAACTGCCTTAGACAACGCACATACACACATTTTAATGACATCGTTGCTGCAAATGGTAGTTTTCAACTTGCATTTTTGTTTCTGTTTTGGACCACAGCCAAATTGTCAATTAACGCCTTTTGTCCCAGAATACAATTTGTTACAGGAGCTCTTAGATTAGGACCAAACATAACAGCTTGTTTTACAAGCTCATTTCGGCTTGTATTTAAAGTAACTATTGCATAATGGCTGGGAAGAGAGGAAGAGGAAGTCCAAAGAGAAGATGGGTGCAGGATGTGGCGGATGATCTCCAGATGGGTGTATCGGATGCGGGACATCTTGCTTGTGATCGAGAGGTTTTCCGGAAGGTTGTTATGGGAGCGAGGTTCTGCAAAGGACATGCTACTGAAGAATGAATGAATGAATGAATGAATGAATTGCATAATGCAGGTAGCGCAATAGTCATCGGTCCTGTACTCATGTGTTCGAATCCCTATCGCGGCGAATTCATAGACCTGGGCTCGAAGATAAATGGAGTATATATAACACGACAATAAAAAGTAGAACCTAGTTACATGCCTTAAGTCACGCTGGACATATGGTGTTAGAGCCATAACTGTATAGTCCACACGACACTCGGTGGGTGATGATGTCAGTATTCAGACCTCGATGTTTATGTCACAAGACTTTCCCTGGTTTAGGTTATGATGACCTTGGCAACCATATCAATTTTAAGATCCATCCCATGCGGATTCTAATTCATGACTACCCGGCGTGCAGTCGAGTGTCTGACCAATGCGATACCGTGACAACCTGTCTAAAATAGGTAACAGGAAATGCCCAGGGAAGTAAAGGCAGCTGATGTTCTATTTAACAATCGCCCACTGAGTGACGATTGATCAACTAGCACCGTAAACCCAACATGCAATATGGAGTGCAGCATGGTTCTTTACTTATTTTACTTCCTGCTAAAAGCAAATGGAGCGCCCTGACGTGCAATCCACAAATGTCGTATTTTGTAACCTAACATCCCCTCCCTTGCCCCACAACCTTTTAAAATATTCTATGGAACGGCGATTTACCCAATATGACGTTATAAGCTGAACATATTCACAGGCCACAATTGCTAATGGCAGTTATTTAACAATGAACGTATATACTCCGATAAGTATTTCTTACGCACGAGGTAAATAAAAAAGAAGTACCACTTAAGGAGGGTGACATACATATCCGGATTGTCACGGAATGCAGACATGCTTTTCGCGCCCGCGCGCGCGCGCACACACACACACACATACGTACATACATACACACACACACATACATACACACGCACACATGTACACATGCATATAAATATTAAAGAAGCAAAAAAAATGTGCAGTCTACTGAAGGCGTGTTTTCTGCACGTAGTTGCCTATACTGTTAATAGTTTATGGTGTTACGATTCTTAACAAAAGTTGTTGTAACTAGAATTCGTTACCACTGTTGACAACTGTACACGGTAAGTTATATGACACAGCTGAACTGTATATACCAGACCATAGTTCACATTTCTCATGTTCCAGAATATAACTATATAAATTAGCAAAGTTAAAAGTTAGTTGCATTTCATTAACAAGACGTGGCAGTCAACCCCAGCGTTTTCGGTTGTTTGTGATTTCTTGGCAAGTTTACGTTCAGTAATTTGCCATTAGACCGCGTTAAGCTGAGTTTAAACGAGTTGGTATGGGAGCCAGTGGTTGAGAATGTTATGGCAAACTACTGAACGTAAACTTGCCAAGACATCATCAACAGCAGTAAAATGCTGGTGTTGACAGCGATGTCCTGTAAAAAGGATATGCAAAAAAAAAAAAAAGATAATAAAATAAATAAATAAATAAATTGTCATTGCTTTGTGAACGACCGGCACTCGTACCTTTCTATGGGAACCAACAAAAGGCGGTCTGCTTCCAAATCGCCAGCAGCTGTGTTTCGAATGCGCTATGCGGGATTACAAATTGCATTCGTAAGTAACCCTTTCGCCACAGAGCCTGCTAAAAGGTAGCAAGGCTGTTGAGAAGTGACCTATAATTCGCTTATTTGACAGTTGGGAAGCGACCAATAATTAGCTTGTTTGACAGTTGGGAAGCGACCAATAATTAGCTTGTTTGACAGTTGGGAAGCGACCAATAATTAGCTTGTTTGACAGTTGAGACGCGACCAATAATTAGCTTGATTGACAGTTGAAAAGCGACCAATAATTAGCTTTTTTGACAGTTGAGAAACGACATTTAATTAGCTTGTCTGACAGTTGAGAAACGACCTATAATTAGCTTGTTTGACAGTTGAGAAACGACCTATAAATAGCGTGTTTTAATAGTTATGAATCCTCAGGCATATTGGGTTGTAACTTTGAAGTTCGATACATCGGTGCTCAGGTCATCCGAACCGTGAAAAAGGTTTACATCTGTCGGAGTGAGATTGATGTAGTCATTGTTTCTCCTAACCAGTACCAAAGTGCCATCTCGACGGAGACTGTATTGTAGAGTTGTCCTTCCTCTCTCCAAGCTCAAAACAGCTGGGTGTGCAATATTATAACTTAAACTTTACATCCGAGGAGAGGTAGATAACTATGTAACCAGGGCATAATTGGGCACATCGTATACGGACTGAGATTAGGCCTCAGTTTGCAATGTTTCCTCCTCGGGTTTGGCTGTATCATTGTCGGACTTCAACCCAATGACCATAGATAAAACCATATTTTAATATACAAATATCCGAAAACATTTTCGAATATGCCAGCTGTTTCTGCTACCTTGACCCTAGTGAATTAGTTTCTTCTATTTTGATCACTATGTAGACATGATTTTGGTCGCCGAAAATAAAACGCAGTTACAAGGAATGATAGATATAACTGCACACTCAAAACACAGTTCTGAATAACAGAAAAATAGATGTGCTGGTTTTTGTAAAGAAACAGTATATACACAAGTGCAACATTAAATTGAATGGAACAGATCTGAAACAAGTGAACGTATTTAAGTAATTGGACACCTTAATAATAGCAGATGGAAGATTTATTAAGAAAGTTAAATGTAGAATGTTCCAAGCAAAGGCAGCATTTCACAGCATGAAGAATATTCCATTCAATTCTTATGTGTCAATTGAGGAGGGGAAAATAGTTCTTGAGAGATAAATTGAGATAATCATGATGTACGGAAGCGAATCAGGGACATTTACAGAAAAGTGAGTGATTATGTGGAAGCTGCGTAGGTGTGGTCTTATAGAAGAATGATGAGAACACCTTGGTTAGAAAGAGCAATGAATATATCTTGCAAAAAGGTAACTCACACAGAGAACTGGTTACTCGCATCAGAAAGAGCAATGAATATATCTTGCAAGAAGTTAACTCACACAGAGAACTGGATACTCGCATCAGAAAAAAAAAACCAGTTTCCATATGATTTGGGCATGTCACAAGAAGAGGAAAGCTGGAGTATGTCGTCACAACGCTAAGGTTGGAAGGTGGAGAGGCAGGGGGAAGACCCAGTGAGAAGATGCTGTACCGTTTGATATCTTTGAATGGAGGATCAGAAATGATTGGCTGCACACACGACCGAAGGCTGTGGGGCATATATGATCACCAACGCCACACGGCATGGACTATTTGTTGCATATCCTTTACAGGACGTAACAATCAACTCCAGCATTTTTGGCTGTTTGTGATTCCTGGGAACGTTTACGTTCAGTAGTTTGCCATTACTTTCTGAAAGACCGGCACTCATACCATTTTGTATGGAAACTATACCCAAGGTATTGCATTCGTACCCCATCGACTATTACTATAAGAATATATAGAAGCTGGAAACTCCGAGATTACCTAACAATTCAATCTGAGATCAAACAATTATACTGGACAGATTATGGACGACCATGATTAACTTTTGAAATTAACAGCATGTTATGGACTGGAAGAAGGGTATTAGACTTGTCATCTTAATATTGACTGTTTTTTTCGCATATCCTATTTACAGGACATCGCTGTCAACACCAGCATTTTAACGCTGTTGTGGATGTATTAGCAATATTACACTCAGTAGTTTGCCATTGCTTTCTGAGCAACCGGCTCACATACCCCCGTAAGTAACAAACGCGACGCGATCCACTACCGAATCTCACGCAGCTGTTTTCCCCTACGTGGTTATACGAGATTACGAAGAAAATTGTTAACGCCTTCGCCAGGGAGACCGACTAATATTGACTGCATTATCATAATTTTAGATTATCATCTTAATACTACTAACGGGCATATTTTTTTGGAGCAAAGTGTGAACCCTAGATATGTGATAAATCACATGGAAATCACGTATTTGTCTTTGAATACAAATATAACAGAAGAGTATTAAAATTCATTGAAGAAAAGAAAAACAAACTTATTTAACCAACAGAAACTCTGTATTGCAAAACAGTGGTTATTAAAACAAATGAAAATGAAATATTTTGGACATAAAGAAGACATGAAGGTCTTGAAAAAAAAAATAAGTATAAAAGGAAATGTACAGGAGAGGAGGAAAAGAGATAGACCGCAAGGCGTTGACGCCAAACGGCAGTAATCGCGTTTCAGGCTTCCAGGACCTATCGAGTCGCGATTTCTGAATCAGCTGCGGGCGACTTGGAAGCAGAACGTTTTGTGTTGATTTCGATGGTATGAGGCGTTAGAAAGCAATGACAAACTACTGAACCTAGAAATGTCATAATAAATCACCAACAGCCAACAAATGCTGGGGTTGATTGCGACGTACAATAAAGGGATGCAATTAATTTTAAGTAGTTATGACGCACATAGATTGAATGGCCTCTAAGTCGCGACGGTAGGCAGAGAATCTTTTAAAAGAAACAATGCCTATGGATACCGACCAGCATGTTCAGGGCTAAAAACGAAAGCAATGACATACTAACCGACTATCGTCTTTATTAAAAGAGAAAACTAACAGTGAAAGAAATTAAAGATAATGACGGTTATGGGGAAGAGTTCTCTACATGACAAACCATTGGATGATAATGCGATTGATAAGTATATAGACAAACTGACATCCGGAGAACATGATGACGTCTGGCGAATATAACGGTTTTGTGGGTGGACTAGTGGATAAGATTAAAATGACAGACGATTTATACAAACAAAGATAACAGACCAGGGTAGGCTTACATGGAGATTACCTTCCTAGTTGCATTGTTATTTAAAGCCGTGTCTGTCTCCTGTCTAATGCCTTGGTAATAACGTTTACTATTTGCAGGGTTTCAAACAAGTAATTCTCAACAGGCAGTTCGAATTGATTTAAAAAATGTCTTCAGACAAGAATACACATGTAGATATACCCAGTGACATAAAAAATAACTCCAAAGAAAACACAGCTGCAAAGGTTGAGGACAAGAAAGTGGATATATTATATTCAGTGGACGAGACACCACCTTGGTATCTTTGCATATTTCTGGGCTTTCAGGTTGGTGTTACGTGTATGTTTGATTAACCATGACGATGTTGACACAACAACAATAGCAACCAACACGACCACAGTAATAATTACTATTACAACAAGAATAAGAACTATTAATGCTGCTGCAGCTGCTGCTTATGCTACTACTACTACTACTACTACTACTACTACTACTACTACTACTACTACTACTACTACTACTACTACTACTACTACTACTACTACTGCTACTACTACTACTACTGCTACTACTACTACTATCGCTATTGCTGCTACTACTACTACTACTACTACTACTACTACTACTACTACTACTACTACTACTACTACTACTACTACTACTACTACTAGATGGCGCTGCGTGGTCTCGAGGTATGGTATCCGCCTCGAATGCTGGAGGTCCGGGTTCAAGCCGCGGCGATGCTGGGATTTTTTCTCGTGGACTTCTAGTAATACAATTTCCCCTGGTCTCTGGGTAGTGAGATCGGACGCCCGTGTGTATTGTTGCGCACGTAAAAAAATCCCTTGGCAGTTGGAAATCGAAAAAGAGTAGCCTAACGGCGCTGCCCGGGCAAAATTGGGTTAAAAATCTACCCAAAGTATTTCAGGATCATCGCCGGTGATACGGAGTTCGTGCACTGAGCTGAGTTTCTCATGACTCAGGTTTCAGTTAGGAGGAGAACGGAGTACTTATGGATTACACCCGAGTGCCGTGATGTTGATCCATTGACTAAACTAAACTAAACTAAACTAAACTTAACTAAACTAAACTAAACTAAACTAAACTAAACTACTACTACTACTACTACTACTACTACTACTACTACTACTACTACTACTACTACTACGAGACGACGACGACGACGACGACGACGACGACTACTACTACTACTACTACTACTACTACTACTACTACTACTGCTGCTGCTGTTGCTGTTGCTGCTGCTGCTGCTGCTACTACTACTACTACTACTACTACTACTACTACTACTACTACTACTACTACTACTACTCCTCTTCATATGCTATGCCTATAAGTGTGTTAGTTATGTTTCGCCATCTCACACCACCACAAGAGTTGTGGACCAGTTCTATGTTCTTGTCTCGATTATGCCATGTGGTCAAGCCATCTAGATATTAATCTATCTGCCTTTCCCTTGTTCCTTTTCTCTCAATCTTGCCAGTTATCGCTAAGTTTTTTAATGATTTTCTCCTCATAACATGTCTTGGCGGTGTAAGTCTAACTTCTCTAATCAGGTTATGGTTTTCAATTGTTTCTTGTGGGACTTGTTAACGTGTGTGTGTGTGTGTGTGTGTGTGTGTGGTGTGTGTGTGTGTGTGTGTGTGTGAGTGTGTGTGTGTGTGTGTGTGTGTGTGTGTGTGTGTGTGTGTGTCTTTTTATGTTATTCTTCAGATCTGCCTAATACATCATATTTCTGACATTAGATGTTTATCAGGTTTTCTGCGTATTGCTCACGTTGCACACCAATATAACACTACTGGTTCTACGTAGCACTTGAACACTCTTTGTCTCAATCCAATTTGCATCTACTTATTGGTCAGTATATTTTCAATCTTGTAAATGATGCTATATTCGCCATAAATTATCACACATAGCAATGTTTGGCGCTCATAGAAGTAAGAAGAAGGAAATATAGACTAGAGGACGCACTAGACAACATAAAGAATGAAAGCTATAGTTAACGACCAGGATTCCAACCTGTCACCTCCAAATGACAACGGCACCCTGTTTCAGGAACAAGTGTACTTCGACGCATCACCAACTAGACAACCCTAAATATGGTGTCTTAATTAGACATGTCTATCATTCACATGAACCTACAACTATAGAATACGGATATAATTCGTATCTAATAATTAAAATAGCACCATAGGTCTCCCAATTTTATATTAAACCAGCATAGATCAAATATCAAACATACAAACACATCGGACAGTAATGTTTTATCTCGTATAATCACATTTAACTAAGTCGGTCGGTTCCAATGTTATACAAGTAGCATACAGGAATTTCAATCGGGGAACCCTTAATCTCTTCGATGCATCTCCCACGTGATATTATTACTGTTTCGAGATATTTTTACCGATTCACTTGTCTAAGAACATACCCATTTACCTGTTTATTACACTTTGGTATGTCTTTATTCTTAGAGACAACCATAATCTGTTTTCTTACAATATAGGAGGGTAAGTTAATAAGTAAGTCACAAATGGCTGTAGAAAAAAACAACAAAAAAACCAAAAAAAAAAAAAAAAAAAAAACTGAATATGATAATAACTTGAAACCAGTTTATTTTTATACATACATTTTCCCTTTATTTCTCAACATAATTTCCACCAACATTGATACACTTTCTAAGCCACGTTTTCACTTCACATTCAACTTCGGCGTCATTCGCAAAATGTCTCCCGCCAAGGTGAGTTTTCAGTGGACTAAAACGGTGGAAATCGCTAGGGGCTAAATCGGGGCTGTAAGTTGGATGTTCCAGAAATTCCAACCTTAGTTGGTTAATTTTCTCCTGAGTCAATCGAGCCGTATGTTGTCTGGCATTGTCATGAAGATGCAACACGCGTCTAGTCAGCAGTCCTGGACGTTTTCTTCGAATTGCACCATGAAGCACCGCTTTACGGGACAAACATTTGTCAGCATAAACAGGAAGCATTTCCTTATGAATGTCCTTTGCAGGCAGACTTTTTCCCACAAAAAAAACGCACAACAGCACATTGCTCTTTGGGTGTTAGTTAGTTAGTTAGTTAGTTAGTTAGTTAGTTAGTTAGTTAGTTAGTTAGTCGACAGATCATCCTCATTGCACATCGAACCATTCAGTCCATAAGTGCTCGGATCCCCTCCTCAGCAAATCCCTCAGCGTGTAGCGGCTAACGACGCCAGTTCTGTGTTGGTTTATCAATCTTCTTTGGCTTCCTGCGTAGTGTTCTTGTTTGGCTCTCGCAGTCTGGCCATTGTTGTAGATTCACAGTCATCACTTGGTTCTCGCAAAAGTCTTACTTCTCATAGAGCATTCAGAATGTCAGCCTGGTCCATGGCGCGTCCGCCCTCCACAGTAGCCTCACCTGCGAGCTTGTCAGCCCGCTCATTTCCTTGTACTCCCGCATGACCTGGTACGAAGATGAAACTAATCTTTGCCAGCCGAGACCGCTTCAGAGGCAGCAACCATTCTCTTCGGATCGACCCCTCCTCTATCCTCTTGATCATGTTCATTGAGTCGCTAAGGAAACAAGCCCTAGTGAATGTCTGTGTCTCGAGCCATGTTATTGCTTTACTTACTGCCATGACTTCCATGGTCAGGCTACTTGTGGTTTCAGTCAAAGCACCAGAGTCCTCCTTCACAATTCTCCCTCCGGCCCGAGCTGTAAAGGCCCATGAGCTTCTCACATGTCGGACGACCGACCCATCTTTGGGTGTAAACTCCGTAAGAACAGTCGCCATTTTGGTTATGCTCTGCGCATGCGCATGAGACACCTAGTACCACCTGACGAAGGGGAAAGTAAAGTGCAATGTTGCTGTCACCTAATTACTACATTTGCCTGCCATCCCACAGACTGTGTGACTTACTTATTCACTCGCCCTCGTAATTCTAACCGGCGTTATTTACACTGCACACTAATCGTATCTACTAAATATTGCAGAACCTGTTCATTGTCTATAATCAATACAGTATCATCTGCATATCGTATATTATTCATGCTATGTCCAACAGAGGCAATTCCTCTAATATTATCTAAATGTCATAATATTTTCACTGCATATGATAATAAGATCATGAGACACTATACATGCCTGTCGCACACCTCACTTAACAGGCTGATATTGACCTACTTTATAGCTTCTTGTTTCCATTATATGTTTTTAACAAGTTTAAGGTCAGTTTTGCAATCCCCAACTCCATACTTGCCATCTGTGCATCCATCGTGTTGATTTACAACTGTAGCAATACAATCACTTAATATGACATTTCATTCTGATTAATTGCATTTCTTGAAGACGTTATCTAAATTACTATTAATGAAATTCATCAGTATTGTCATCATCGCTTTCTGGTGTTGGTGCAGGTATGCTACCTATATGTTT
>JACEFZ010007313.1:0-72500 GCA_014155875.1 Cepaea nemoralis | reverse complement strand
CAGCTTTCTGTTAGCGCCGAACGTTGGGCGGCGCTTACCAAACCCGACACCCCATATTGTGCCAACAGCTTGGGGCAGAAGAGCGCAATTGGGAGGGTACAAGCCTTACCCTGGTGCGAGGAAATGCAATCTAAAGACAAAATGTCATGGCAGGGCAGACCAGGCCCTAAGCCTTGATTGACAGCTGGTCTAGGATCGAAGCTCCGACAGGCGGACAGTTATAGCATTGCTTTGCTGATCCGGCAGCTTCTGCAGCTTGTATTGCTCCAGATGTATAGGTGTTACCTTTCCTCTGGAGTGAACTAGGCAGGCCGAGAGAGGGATCATGCTGCATGGGCAACACATGATCTCTATAGTTTAGCCCAGGCTTTGTGCTATGGAGAGGCAATACCTCCATCCCTGGTCGTAACCGGTCTCGGAATCAAAGCGAGAGGCAACTGTTATGGTATATGAGTCCCTGTCAATTGGCGTAGACATGGGGCGTCATGCGTTGCCTCTGACGGTGGGAGACACCTACAGGTGTCACTGATCAGCTACCGCCCACCTCAAGCTGGGCAGCCCCCTGCCAATTGGGTGCTGATCCGCCACAGCCTGCTTGCTTCAATGGGTGCTTGGGGCTAGGACAAAATCTGAATCGCAGCCTGTAAAACCAATGCACCAGCTAAAAAGATTAATTGAAACCTAAAGCTACGGCTTGCAACCTGGAACGTGAGAACCATGTGTCCTGGATTTTCCACTGATTTGACAAATATTGATGATGTGAGAAAAACGGCTGTGATTGATACCGAACTCAATCGTCTTAACATTGATATTGCTGACCTGCAGGAGACTCACCTCGCTGAGGAATGGTCACTCAGGGAAAACAATTACACCTATTTTTGGAAGGGCAGAGGGTAGGCAGAAAAAAAAGGCAACACGGTGTGGGCTTTGCAGTAAAGAATTCGCTACTGGGAATGATAGAAATTCCAGCAGGAGGTAATGAAAGACTGTTATCCCTGCGCTTGGCAACTTCATATGCACCGACATTCGATTCCTCTGATGATGTGAAGGATTTGTTCTACGAGGAGTTAGACTCCGTGATCAAGGCAGTTCCAAAACCCGACTAGATTTATATGCTTGGTGATTTCTATGTTCGTGTGGGCAAGGACGACTCGAGTACATGGCCAGTGTGCCTTGGAAAATACAACATCGGTCGCATGAATGAAAATGGGCAAAGGCTGCTGATGCATTGCACAAGTAATGGCCTATGTATTACAAACTCCTTTTTTAAAACAAAAGAGATGCATAAGATCACATGGAAACATCCAAGATCCGGCCATTGGCACCAGCTGGACTTCATTATCACACGGAGACAACATCTGAACCATATATCATTGACTCGAAGTTACCACAGTGCTGACTGTGATATGGATCCTTCTTTGGTTGTTGCAAGGGTTAGACTGAGACCAAAGAGAATCTACACAGCTAAACACAAATCTAGCCCCAGGATTAATATTATTAACACTTAACGATCCTGAAAAGTGCTTTTAGTTTCAACAGCAACTTGAAGACGCTTTCACTGATACACCAGAAAATTGTACAGTAAGTGACAAGTGGGGTACACTTAATGTAACTCTTTATAAAACTGCCGTAGGGGTTTACGGCACTGTGGATCATAAGAGGCAGGATTGGTTTGCAGCAAACAGCCAGACTCTGCAGCCCTTGATTGATAAGAAGAAGATAACTCTCTTAAGAAACAAGGAAAGACCAAAGCTTAACACTCTGAGTGAGCTAAAGCAAGCTAGGAAGGATGTGCAAAAGGCTGCCAGGCAGTGTGCAAATGATTATTGGATCAAGTTATGTGAGTCCATTCAAATCGCAAGTGATAAGGGAAACATCAGAAGCATGTATGAAGGAATAAAGAAAGCCTGTGGTCCAATGATCAAAAGAAGTGCACCATTGAAAACCTTGACTGGAGAAATCATAACTGATAAGAAACAGCAGATGGACAGATGGGTAGAGCACTATTTGGAGCTTTACTCAAGTGAGACCAAACTAGCGGATGATGCCCTCAACGCCATAGAGGCTCTACCAACTCTTGACCACCTGGACACACTTCCCACCATAACAGAAGTTAAGTGTGCTATAAATGAACTTGCATCTGGCAAGGCTCCAGGTAAGGATGGGATTCCAATAGAGGTTATCAGGAGTGGGCAAGACACACTCACTCTACAGATCCACCAGCTAATAGAGCTATGCTGGCGAGAAGGACAAGTCCCACAGGATTTCAAAGATTCAAGCATCATAACACTGTACAAGAACAAGGGCGATCGGAGCGACTGCAACAACTATAGGGGTATCTCACTTCTGTGTATTGTTGGAAAAGTATTTGCCAGAATTGTTCTGCGCAGACTTCAAGTCCTAGGAGATCAAGTCTACCCCGAATCACAGTGTGGCTTTCGACAGAACCGGTCTACCATTGATATGATATTCTCATTGCGACAAATGCAAGAAAAATGCCGTGAACAGAATCAACCACTGTTTATTGCCTTCATCGACCTCACAAAGGCATTTGATTTGGTCAGTCGTGAGGGTCTGTTCAAGGCACTAAAGAAGATTGGCTGCCCACCAACTCTTCTGTCCATTGTGGAATCGTTCCACACAGGCATGAAGGGTATAATCAAGTTTGATGGTGCAACTTCTGAAGAGTTTGAAATCAAGAGTGGAGTTAAGCAAGGTTGTGTACTAGCTCCCACCCTCTTTGGAATATACTTTTCACTTCTACTGAAATATGCCTTTCGTGATCAGGATGGTGGTATATACATTCACTCACGCTCAGATGGCGGCCTCTACAATGCTCAGAGATTGAAGGCCAAGACCAAAATTAGGAGGGTACTGATCAGAGAGTTGCTTTTTGCAGATGATGCTGCAGTTACGACCCACTCTGAGGAAGAATTGCAATGTCTACTATCTGCATTCTCCAATGCTTGTTCTGAATTTGGTTTAACAATTAGCAAAAGGAGACACATATTACGTCACAAGGTGCACATGGGGTACCATCAATCTTTATTGACGACGCCGAACTAGAGATGGTAGACCATTTTACATATCTAGGATCATTGGTAAATAGCAAATTATCCCTAGATCAGGAAATCAACATCCGTATTGGTAAGGCAGCAACAACAATGAACAGGTTGAGAAAAGGAGTCTGGGAGAACAGGAAGCTTACTGCCAAAACAAAAGTCCTTGTCTATCAAGCCTGTGTCCTTAGTACTCTTCTTTATGGCAGTGAAACCTGGACAACTTACTCACACCAAGAGAAACGTTTAAACAGCTTTCATATGCGGTGTCTGCGAAGAATTCTTGGTATTAAGTGGCAAGACAAAATCACAAATACTGAAGTATTGGAAAGATCAGGTTGTGTGACAGGTTTATTCCATGCTCAGTCTTCGTAGACTTAGATGGATAGGACATCTTAGGAGGATGGATGATGGTAGAATACCAAAGGACATCTTTTTTTGTTGAATTACAGATGGGTAAGAGATCTCAGGGTAGGCCTCTACTACGATACAAAGATGTGTGTAAGCGGGACATGATTGATACAGGCATTGATAATGCACATTGGGAGCAAGTCACTGCTGAACGTGTTGCATGGAGGGCAAGCATCAGAAATGGAATAAAGACAAAGGAGAAAATTATTGCAGATAAGTCACACACCGAGCGTGTGAGACATAAGATGGTGCATGATGGTGGAAATGACCACGTGTTCACGTGCACCCACTGTGAACATACATTTGCAGCTCGAATTGACCTTATTAGTCACATTCGCTACCGCCATGGTTAATAGTTATTATACCTTTTTGAAGAAAAACTATCGTCTGTCAAGACGGCAAGGTGCCAACGAACGAACGAACGAACGTACGTACGAACGAACGAACGAACAAACGAACGAACGAACGAAAATCTGTATTTTTAAGGAGTTAAGAATTGGGCACCCAGGCCCGTCTGAAATTCTACCCTTCTTCTCTATTTCCTCTCATACGTGTTTTCAACATCTCTTATGAAGCAATTCTTTGACAACAAAAGAACAATAAGCATTAAAACGCATGAAAAATAATCAATAATACATGACTCGTGGAGGCAATGTTTAACATGGGCATCATGAATACCCAAGGTGGGTGTAACGTGCCATACATATGGGAATGTTTTTTTTCTTTTTTAGCTAGTTTCGTTTGAGATAATTTACCATTATTATTGTCTTTGTAATGACTATTTCAAGAACAACAACTAGTACTGTCACTGCTACTATTACAACAACAACTACTACTGTCACTACTACTATTAAGACAACTATTACTGTCATTACTACTATTACAACAACTACTACTGTCATTACTACAATTACAACAACTACTACTGTCACTACTACTATTACAACAACAATTACTACTGTCACTACTACTATTACAACAACAACTACTACTGTCACTATTTACACACGACTTCGGTAGAAAGGTTCGCCTGTTTCTAAACAAATATATCACACGAATTAAGGAAAGACCTATTCACTTCGTGTCGCTATATAAAATGTGTAATCAGAGAAGCCTACAAAAGACACAGAATCAAGTTGGTTTGGATTTAAATTCGCTTGATACGATAACATGCGTAAGTAGCATACCTAAATTATACAATGTATCAAAAGTGCGAACATTTTTATAATGTTAAACAAGTTCGGCAACGGGTAATTCCGTGTTAGATAACTGGTGGAGTATGTGAACTGTAAGGTAGTTACGCATGCTATGCATTATCAAGAATCCTTCAAACTGATATGGGTAATCATGATTCACCCCATCTCGCCATTTCAACCATCATCATGCAAATAACAACAGTAGCAACAACATCTCTCTCATCACGGCCCACAGAAACCTGTGTGATCCTTTGACAGTTCCCTTCCCTCAAGGGTTTGTATGCCCGAAATATCCCCAGTGACCTATGTCCATTTTCGTGATGGTAAACCCTTGTTTCTTCTTTCTAGAACCATGCCTTCATCATGTTCACACCACAGTGACGGTTAATATCACAAAAGTGATTCAATTTTCGAGACACGATATTGTATATGAGCCTGTATTTGTTACTCAGAATGTCAGTGTTTGAGACACAATACTGTTTAAGAGCCAGTGTTCTTCGATGTTCATGTCTTGTAGAATATCATTATATTCCTTTGTCTTGCTCATTTTAATGTTTCTGTAACATTTACGTTCAAAGGCCATACATTTCTTCTTTTTTGATTGCGAAATAAAATTGATGACTTACATCCGTATGTTGTCATTTTGAACTATGCATGTTCTCAAAAATGTAACTTTCATTTGTTTGTGTGTGTGTGTGTTGTGCCACAATATTATCATACTCTTTCATGTCTATACTATTGTGGACATTTGACGTCTAAATTCCTTTAAGCATTCACCCCTTTTGTTGAATATTGTTCCAATATATTTAAAGTTTTAATCATGTTTCATTTCTTTCTTCAATCTTGATTTTGATGTTTGATTTCAATGTTGTTGTGTCTGTAGACACTATTTTCACCTCTTTAGGTTCATAAATCGACACTGATCTTCACTGTGAATGTTGACAGATATGATTAAATCTTCTAGTCATTTAGGGCTTTGTGAGAGAAGGACAGTGTTCTATGCATATTTGAGCTCTCAAATTTGATGTCACCCAATTATGAATGGATTAAAATTGTACTTGGTCTCTTCAGTTTTTACTTGTCTCTTTATATTTTTAACAGATATTGAACAGATACGGTATGAGGAGAGCATGCTTTCATGTCTTACCCTCTCTAAGCCTCATACCAATATGATGTTTCACCGGCTTCTCTAACAACCGCTTGCCATTCGTAATTCGTAATTCAGTTAAATGAACAAAATATGCTTGAAAGGCCATTTCCATCATTATGTTTCACAATTTCTGATTCCTAACAGTTCAAGGTTTGTTTTACAAAACAAGCAAGAAGACTCTATTGTAAACTCTGCATATCTCAAAGATGGTTCTTGTTTGAAGATATGGTTCCAGGTTCCTGCTCTGTCTGAATCCTGCCTGTACTTGTAGTTTGTATTCTAACTTACTTTCAATCTTCTCCTTGATGATATGCTTGGGGATTTTGATAGTGTGGCTTATTAGTATAAAATGGTGTTCTCATGCATTCCTTATGCCAAACAGCGCTTTTCCAGACATTCACGCATAGTGCATGGCTTATGCAGATGTTTGCTTATACAACTGGCAGAATTATTTATGTTGGGATTCAGTCACACCTTTTGATTTCTCTTTCTTGGGACTTTGTATGGCTGATCATACGTCTTGTAATATAGGTTCTGGTTTTTTCTCTTTCATGAATATTATCTGGGTTCTTTATCATATCTTCGTTCATTTCCTTAAAGCATTTCTTCCAAATTGCTAGTATGTCTTTACTTTATGTTACAGTATTTCTATTGCTATCGTTTATTGCATGAATGGAAGAATCATAAACAGTCTTCGGTATGCTGACGATACCGTATTAATAGCAGAAAGTGAACAAGACTTACAAATACTAGTGGAACAAGTAAACATGCATAGTGCAGAATGTGGCTTAGATATTAACATCCTAAATACGAACACTATGAAAGCTAATAGTGGAAAAGAAAGGTCATCAATGAACACCACAGTAAACGGTGAGATACTAGAATAAGTAACAAATTTCTCCTATCTTGGACATGTAATAACTGATGATGGCAGAAATGAAGTAGAAATAAAAAAGAACAGGAATGGCCAAAAATGCTTTCGACAGCATGAAGTCAATATTAACACCTACAGAGATTAACAACGCATTAAGATGCGAATTGTCAAATGCTACGTATATTCAACACCACTGTATGGCGCGGACGCCTGGACATTGAACAAGCAGCTAGAAAGTCGAATACAGGCCTTGTAGATGTGGATATACAGAAGAATATGTCGTATTTCATGGAAACAAAAATAATCAAATACAGAGGTTCTTGAAAAGCTGGATATCAAAAGAGAGTTGATGAAAGAAACAAAAAAGAGGCAAGTGAAATATTTCGGCCACATTAAAAGACATAACACTCTTATAAAAGCCATACTGGAGGACAATTTTGAGGGCAACCATCAAGTGGCAGACAACGATACAAGTAGAAAGATAACATGAAGAGATGGGCGAACATCAATGTGACATAATGTACAGTCAGGGCGAGAGAGACAGACAGTGTTGGCGATCCACTGAAGATCACCTCCATTGTGGAGACGGTAACTGATTGATTTATTATTGCATGAAATGATTATCTGAATTATATTATTATTACTTTGATTTCCTTGAACAAGTATGTTTCTTTTCCATGTTATTGGAGATGCGCTAATCTATTATAAGAATTCTTTGCAGACTTCTCTGACAGAATTTCAGACTTTTCTATCAGATTTTGTATGTGAGGTTTTTCAAAGTTTGCTTTAATTATCTTGTTTCGTAAATTATCCTAGATGATTCCTCTGTATATATCTATGCTTCTGCCAATTAATTCTTTAAACACAATGATGCCTAAAAATAAATGTTTTGCATATCCTTTACAGGAAATCGCTGTCAACATCAGCATCTTTCAGCTGATTGTTGATTTCTTGGCAAGATTACGCTCAGTAGTTTGCCATTGATTTCTGAGCGGCCGGCTCACATACCCCGTAAGTTACCGACGCGATTCGAACCACTGCTGATTCTCACCGTCGTCACGTTACCTGCGAGAGTATACGAGATTACGGAGAAAAGTTGCTAACCTCTAGGCCAGGAAGCCGGCCAATGATGCCTACTGGATGTATTTTTTTTTAAATCATAACTTTTCACGCCGTGACTCGTATTGGATACCTAGTGCAAGCACATTTAACATAGACCAATGTCTCTCTATGAGTGATGCCAGTATCACACAACGTGCCTTTACTACCAATGCAGTTTTCAAGTTCCATTTTAGGTTGGATCGATCTGGGAGCCCATGGCGATGAAAGAAATTTCCTCGTCGAGCGAGGTCTGAGCATATGATCACCGGGTCGAGAGGGAAGAGTTCTAACAAATGACATGCCACAGCTCCCATTTAGCGCATAGTTTGCATATAATCTCACATAATGGAACAATAGGTGGCATACTAACATCAACCACTAAACGAGGTCGCTATATTTAGTTCGTGTGGGTATAAAATAGCATACTTCATGTTATGAATAAAGTTAATACAAATATGTGAATGCATGATCATGTTAATTATGTGATGTATATTGTCAGCAATTCTTGACTGCATTTGGTGCAACATTTGCCTACCCAGTCATCATCAAAAGCGCCATTTGTATAGATGGAGATGACGTAGGACTTGGAGAACTTATCAGCACAGTCATTTTTGTGTCCGGAATATCTACCCTGCTTCAGTGTACTCTTGGAGTCAGGTATTTGTTGTATATAGATATCACCGAACGCTTTTCTTTTCTTGATAGGCTAGTACATTTTATTTCAGTATATTGTAGGACAATTAGTCTGTAAGACACTGCAATGTTATATGTTGGTTGACAGAAAGAGATGGGGTAGAAGAAGCCTGCATGAATGCAGATTGAAAACAGGGGAAACAGGGGTGTATGCGGCTCGTTACAGCCGACTTTTAATGTTATTTTAGATGAATCTTTGTTGCTTTTTCTTCTTTGGTTATAGACAATACCGCTGTTTTACGTGTACTAATTTGCATGTTATATTCCTTACACACTTCGTTTTAGACTATTCAAGTGGTCTTGTAATCCTACTTCTGATTTTGTTACTAGCGCTTGATGGTAAACAAATATGAGTTCTTTAATGGTGTAATTTGCCAATGGTTCATTTCCTGTGTTCTGTTCTTCTTCATGCGGTATTTCTACGGCTCTGTTTGGCTGGTTTCTTTAAATATGCTGTCTGCATATGTTTTGAACAAGAGAGGGGACAGGACACAAACTTGTCTTACTCCGGATCGTATGGTGAGGGGCTCTGAGTGTCCTCCACTTGTTCTCACTATGCATTCACATATGTTGTATTAGCTTCTACATAAGTTTGTTAAATCTGTACTCACTCCATATCATTTAAGGATGTCACACGGCTTGTTTATTGTTTATATATACTCTATCAAATGCCTTTTCTTGGTCGACAAAGGCTAAGTAGAGTGTTTTATTAAATTAGATTGATATTTGTATAAGTTGTCCAAGAACAAATCTAGTATCTGTGATCCCTTGTTTTCTTAAATTCAAGTCACGTTTCTCTTAGCTGGGGTTTTATTTTAGATCGTAATCTTTTCTCAAGAATTTTGCAAAATATGTTCCCAATATGACTTAAAAGCGAAATGTCTGTGTATTGTGTGCAGTCTATTTACTGCCTTTTTTTAAAAGAATTGGAATAATTATGGCGTTTCCCCAGTCTCGTGGTGTCTGTTGCTCTATCAAAACATGGTTAACTAGTCTACGTAGCTGTGCTGATCCTACTTCTCTTGCTGCTTTAATTAGTGCATTTGATATTTCGTCTTGTTCCGGTTATGTATTCAATGGGGCTAGTCTGAAGGCTTCTCCAACTTCTTCTTTCGGTAAATCTGGCTCTAGTTCTGCCTTGGCATCTGTGTCGGTTTCCTGAATTCTTGTGGCATCTGATGGAATGTTTCGAAGTTGTTCAGAGTACTGCCTCCATCTTTTTAGGATTTGATTGTGTTCACTTATTGGCTCTCCTTTTTCGCTGTTAATTATTTCAATTGGGTCAAATGGTTCTTCACAGATTCTCATTGCTCTGATCTGTTTGTATACGTTTTTTGCTGCCTCCTTGTATTTTATATTTAGGGTTTCTCCATATCTCTCTTCCCCCTCCCCCCCCCCCCCCAAGGTTTTTGTTTTTCTCGCTTTACTATTCTATCCACATGTCTTCTGGCTATTCTATATTCTAAGTAATCACGGTCTTATTTGCTCTTCATCCACTTTTTAAAATTGTCCTTTTTGTCTTTTACAGCATTCTGTACCTCTGCGTTCTACTAACTTGTTGTTTTCGTTATATTGTATGAGTGCTAAAATTGTTAATTTGACATTTCCAGAAATAGATCTGGTACCTATTTTATTAGGATGCATTGGTCCTAGAACTGTTCCTGCTGACCCAAAATATGAGAACAAATTTCAGCAGGCGACGCGCACATGCTGTATATAAGTGTCTAATAACATATAAGTTCTTCTTCTGTCTGTTATCCCCTATTGGAGCATACGCCCTCAAGCATATCACAACTAGTTGTCCTTTCTTTCGCCATCTTCTTCAGCTCCTTTCATGTCCTCGCCATATTGCCCATCTTTGTGTGTTTCTCTTCTCCGTACGTTTCTAGCTCTCGTTTATTATTTTGTTTTGCCTGCGGTTTCCCGAAAGAAGAGATCCTAGCTATACTATTATCATGTTTTTTTTGGGAGCAGATGTGTTTCAAAGGCACCAGGGCCAGGTTTTATACTGGCCAAGACCTACTAACACGTCCTAGTCGTGCGTCCTGGGCAACAGGTCCCTTCGGGGTCCTGGCTAACGTAGTAGGATCGCTGATTCTTCCGAAGTCGGAGAGTATCTGCCTGCACGGCGAGGAACCACCAGTCTGCACACCAATAAGCCAGAGATGGAACAACGGATACTCACGCAAACCTCAGTCCCGTATTACATCACACTGATGTTGGACATACAGGACTTCAAGCTGGAGTTCACAGCCAGCGAACGCAAGCAAGCAAGCAAGCAAGCATCATGTTTTTTAAATGCGCCATATTCACACCAAAGCCAGCGCCATTGTTGGCTAGTCATGTGAGGATTAATTTTAATACCGATGTTTTACTATCTAATCTTTCAGATGACTTTTTAAACAAAATAACAAACCGAGTTAAAATGACCAGCAGTAGTACTTTGGGCAGTTCTGGAGAGACATAGTTCTGGTTAATAACAAATCTCCTGGCACCACATTGGATACCATTCTTTAAAACGAGCATTTGGTCCGGGTTCAACTTGTAGTTGCGAAAGGATGTTATCCCTTACGCAACCCCTAACATGAATGCTAAAGTTTGGTTAGGAAGGCAAGGTTGAGATGAAAAGTGCTGGATAATCACTTAATATATGTACCTCGCAATAGTGGGTGCATTGTGATGACCGTTAGTAAACAGCTAGATTACTGTTACCACCTACAGTGTCTTGCATATGTTGCTGTTTCAGATATTTAAGACCTGGAAATTAAGATTGACAAAGGCAAGTGGCAGACAACCATAGTCTGATATAGTTAAATGTTAGTTGTATATTCTAACAGGATGTTGCAATCAACTCTTTATTGACTGTTGATGATTTACCAGGCACCTTAGTTCAGTAGTTAGCCGTTACTAGCTGAACTTGATATTACATAACCTTTAATAACGTGAAGGGACTCAAAAGAAGCAATTATAGAACCAAGTGGGAATCAGAGTATCCAGATCACAACAAAGGTGATGCGTATTATCAATTCCACTGAAGTGAACAAGTAACAATCTTAAGACACAGAAATAGCAGGCTGAAACATCATATGCTTAAAACACTAAATATAGAAGATACTGATAAATGTAACTGTGGAATTGATAAAATGACATATGCTGCAAAAGTGTTCACCATATTCATAACAGACGCAATCATGTTGCTACACCCGTACTATTTGAGGACAGACTTAATATAGATGTTAACAAGCTCAAGTTAACTGGTGTTGTCTTTATACATATTCAGGTTGATGTCTGAAGATATACGACGAAGAAGTAATATTTTGGGAAAGATAATGTTGATATAAGTACACAAGTACTCTTACTTGTTCGTGAGCTTTATTTCTCTATAGATGCGAATGTTAGACACTAAAAATGTGAAAAAAACGGGAGAAGAAAAGATGTGTGTTTTGAGGAGACAGATACACAACAAACGCTGAAGTGTTGTGAGCTGCAGGTGATGCAACATAACTTTGCGCCGCGTCGTTGTCGTCATTCGCATTTGCGAGCGCTATCAAGACAAGTCACCTGAACAAGTCAAGAAGCCTGATACGGGGGAAAATGGCACGTGCAAGAACACCAAGAAACACTCGGTATCCAAGATGTGCAGCGTGGGAGCCGACAAGAAGAAGAACGTGGAGCGCCTGCCTGCGAGCTGTAACAAAGAACCTGAAACTACAGCCACTACTGAAGCCACTAAGAGTGAGACCGTCGACAGCCCACTACATACAAGTACCAAACCTACTGAGAAGCAGAGAGAGGAGAAAGACGAAGAAATCCTGAAGCAGCTACGATAAGAGAATCTCCACACCCGATACTTGAAGGCAGAGCGGCTCCTCATCTACTCCAAGATTCCCACAACCTTGGCTGTCGTGACGACAGAGGGCAGCGAGATATCGACCACAGTATCAATCAAAAAGATAATGCAGTAGCCAGAGAGATTCATCCCAAGGATCACGCAATGTTCCATATGTCAGAGGGCCGGCCACAGCAGAACAGCATGTCGCAGTAAAACGGAAATCTGCCGGTACTGCGCATATCACCACGCCTTCAAGGAGTGTCCGCTGACCAAGCTGGACACGGACTTCGGAGCACTCACAACAAACGAAAGTGCGCCAACTGCCTGGGCAAGCATGAAGCAAGCTATTTGGGCTGTTCACACCTGCAACGACACAGAGACGCCTTAAAGATCGCAATTACCACAAATACACCATTCAAGGAAGCAATACGGAGGGGCGAGACAGCCACGGGTATAACACAAGCTGAAAGAGATCAATTGCAAAAGTAGATAGGCGAGTTGAAGAAACAAGTCAAGGCACTGCTGACGCGGACTCCGACCAGAGACAACGAGAAACTACTGGCGGGAATAAAGGAGATCCATCAAAATATCAAGCAAGAAGTGGAACACATGGCACTGATAAAGGAGAACGAAGAAATCTTACAGAACATTAAATCAGAACTAGAACTACAAAAAGCTGAAATGGAACTCTTCCAAAACAAACCAACAGAAGCCATACAAGAAACCACAGAGAAACCGCAAAAACCGCAAGATGAAAATCAAGAGACCGAGCCTGAACCGCAAGCTAAAGCCAGCAGCCCAACCGTAGCGCCCGAGGCTGACAAGGGGAAACCAATATCTCGCCAGACATCCGAAGAAAACCGAGATGAGCACCCTGATGACGTGACGACACGGAGAAACCCCTGTAGCCTACGTTAGAGGAGCTGCAAGAAGGTGCAAGACTGGAGGAACGCAGGCACCGTGAATTTAAAAGGCGATGGGATGAAAGAGAAAAGAAGAAACCCAAGAAACTCAGGAGACCCGTAGAATACCCAAATAGAAATACTGACTTTGAGGATGGACCCGGCTACACATACTATAAAGAAAACGGAGAGATGCTCCCGTGGATGACCGCAGAGGAAAAAATAAAATGGCAACAGAAGCTCAAACTCGAAGAAGAAAAAAGGCGCAAGGTCGAAAATGAAAACATCGAAAAGCTCCTACAGAAAATACACAAAAAGGAGGCAAAAAAAACAAAAAAAAAATAAAAAATAAAAAGTCCTTTTAAGGACTGCAACCAGTCAAGCCAAACGAGCCAGGAGCTTTCACTAAAAAATAAACCGCCAGAGACGGGAACAAAGGACAGCCGCCGACCGAACCCCCAGCTGACGTCACAGACACAAACCAACATAACCAGTCCGAGATAGAACTCACTCGACAGAGCGCACAAGACAAGAATTAGGGTGCATGAACCCACAAAAACCACGGACCTCAACAATAACCACAGCTGAAGAGGCAGGTTGAACGAGGCCGAATTTGGAATTTTTGTTTAGAAAATTGGAATTGGAATTGGACAAATGCAAGTTTTGGTGCAGCAGAAGATTTGAAGCAGAGAAACTGGTCCTGTATTATAACATTAGACACGAGAGACAGAGGACCGCAGGGAAAGTACGGAAGCAACATCAACTTCATCAAAGAAGTAGCTGAGTGCAGAGACAATGGACACCAACATCTCATTACAGACAACAGATACAAAGGTGTTGCCCAGAACAATCTTCCAAGCTGTACTTGGAAAGACACATCAGAGAGAGAGGGCAAGGGAAGAAAGAATAAGAGGTTTTACTTCAATAGGTTTCTCCTTAAATATTACTTTGATATTATCAAAACTGTTGAAGTAAGAGAGAGGGAACCAACAGCACTATATTAGGCAGGTGTCGGAGTTGAATTGTTTGTCTGTAGAAGATAACCTGGCGCCATAACTATGCATGCCATTGGTTGCATGTCAGGTAACAGCCAAAACAATTTAACTAACCCTTCTAACGACTGCTATGATCTACAATAGTCGAGTGAAGGGTAATCGTGCAACGAAAGCTGTTAGATGGAGGAAAATGAGAGATGTGTTCCACTTGATGCTGTTGACAGATATCATCATGGTTCATTTGTCTGCACTCTGTGACTAAGGATGCAAATAAGAGTACATATTTCTTAATAATAAAATTGTAACTTGACATGACTTGTATGTGTATAAAATAAATAATTCCACAGAACAAGAAAATATTATGAAGTAATAAATAGTGAACACAAACAATATTTATATAGTGCGCCGAGAAATACGGCTTTCAATTATAATCACTAGACACTTCGAACTTTGTATCGTACATCCTCATAAATAGCAATAATAAATAAACTACACAATGCAACTGAGAGCGTAACAAGAATAAACATACATGTGTATGTCGATATCTAGCATAATATGCATGTCATGAATGCATAATGGACACAAATAAAGGGAAAACGCCTATCTAAAATGACAACTGACACCTCGTTTCATAAAATTTACCCGAATGGTTGAAGAGAACGTGACTCTGTCAGCATAAATTTGTAAGTAATGAACATATAGTGATATAGCATTGAGTTCTGGGAAATGATATCCTGAACATTTCGTTTCCAGACAATTGTGTAACATTGTCTACTACACATTTCCAAAAGGCTGGCTCGAGTCCAGATCAGTACTGGTCAGAATGCAAAAACAATAACCCTGCTTCTGCTGGGTGTTAAACTCTCATCATCTTTTTTCCAGGCAAGCATCCTAAACACAATGCCATACTTTCTCGGTAGAAAACAGAAACCATGTTGGCATTGTAGAGAGTAAACAGTTAAAGCGAGGTTAAGTAAAATTTTATAGGATGAATTTACGTTTAGTTTCGTAATTACCAAGTACTGGCCATACATATTAGTGTCTTTGTTTATTCGTCTCTTTCCAAGACTGCCCATCATACAGAGCGTCAGTTACTCCTTCATCACGCCAACCTTTGTTCTGATGAACCTCAATCAAGACAAATGTCCTTTTCTTGGAAATAACGGTAAGTTTACAGCCGCTGTACTGTTGGAGAACATTATCAGCTAGTAAAACGGTGTTTATCGTGGTGAGTTCATGTGAGCAATTGGTCGGAGTCTGTTGACAATCAGATATGTGTACAGCCTGTGGAGAAAACTACTAGCCAAGATCTAGTCCCAGCCAGTCTATATGTGCTGTACTGATCATGAACTGCTTGCGTCTCCACAGATGTGAAGTCCCAGTAGGGCAGTGTTTCCCAACCTGTTTTGTACCATGCCCCACTTAAGCCTTTCTAAAATTCATATTGCCCCCCTCCCCCGCCCCATGCCCCCCCTCAACATATACATTATTTTTAATATTCAAAAATTGAAATGTTCACTAAAGAAACTTGAATGATAGGTCTTAGGAAGAAATCACTAGGTAATTATTGAGCAAACACAGTAAGTAAATTTTCAAAACATATAATGGAGAACTGAAATTCAAGTACAAAATAATTTTAATGAAAGATTTTTCTATATTATTTTAATTATTAGTAATTATTTATTATTTAAATTTAGTGAGATCCTTGCGCTTGATGCTTGCTGCAAAGAGATCTTATGTCAGGTTCCAATTTAGTTAACTTCAGTCTCAAGTCTCCCCGTTTTGTTATATTCAGCCGATTTCTTCCATTTTCGAATTGCCCCCGTGATCCCATCTTTCGCTTCCGTGATCCCATCTGTGGACAGGATGGATTTGCTGTAATGGCAGTCCGCCCTTTTCGTCCCACAAAATGATCAGTGGTTTATTTCATATCTTTCTGCTCCGTTTCGGAATTTTAAGTTACAGTAAACTGAAAAGTCGTACAGCCGAAAGATTTCTACGCCATGTTTATGAGGTCAAACGTTTTCTAATATTGGAGTCTTGTGAATTTTCAGTTTTAAGGTAGTGTTAATTTGTTTTTTCACAATGGAAACGCCCACCAGTTTGCGTCCACGTAGTATGACTTGAGATCAAGCTAGATTATTGTTTATAACTGTTTTAAACAATAGTGATTCCCTTATCAGTGAATATTTAGAAAGTAGTTTTAGTTGTGTCTAAAGTTTTAGCACGTGGTGATAAAGAAAAACCAGTGAATGTTCGTCAACAGCTGAGTGTTTGACAACGAAGCACGAATGGCTGAAGTTTACGTCTGTCATTATTGCTATGGGACTTGATCCAAGACCATGTATCAAAGACTACCGGTGTACAAGTGCACATTTATATACTCCTTGGTATGGCACTGCCACTACGTTTCCCAGTAATCAATTAGAAAATTATAATATATTTATCACACCATGTTTCATGTATGTCAACCTGAGGGTACCCCAAAAAAAAAAAAAAATTATCCTCTTGTTGACATGATTCTGAAGAATATCCAGGAAGCATTTTACCCATTTGAAAATGTGTCCATTGATGAAATGATTATTTGGTGGAAGGGCTAAATAAAGCTAAAACAACCATGCATTGTTGTCTCTACCAAGTCTGTAGTTAGAACTGTTGAGAGCGGATTGCGAAAACCGCAAAGCAAGCCGAAGATGGTCTCCATGAAAATAACACGGCGATGAATGGCTGCGACAGAATGGACCAAATGGTTGGATATTATAATATCCATGATAGGAAAACCATTAAGTGGTGGAAGAAGATCTACTACTAGATCTTTGAAATTGCACAGATCAATGCTCACATCCTACATTCCATATGGCAAACAGAGAAAGGAGGAAAAAAATTGTTATAGAAGGATTTCAAGTAAAGGAAAGTGCTCATCGCGAAGTAGCTCAGAGTATTCCTGAAAGTTTGACACTCTGCCTGCCGAAGAATTTCAGTCTGTTGCAGGAAATTATGCCGAAAGATTTACATGAGCCAAGCATTTAATAGAATTTGTCGGTGTCAATAGAGACTGTGTTTTTTGCAGCACTCGAACTAAACGACACATATCATCTTTTGTTTGCTCCGGCTGCACTAATAGACCAGACTTGTGCGCCAAAGTTTGCTTTGCAGCCTATCACAAATAGACTGCCACATATAGTAAATAAAAACAAACAGACATGACAATTAAATGTAAATCTGCCAAGTGTTTTCCTAATTTTTGTCTGAAAAAAGAAAAATACATGATTCAGAATCTGCGGCAAAACTTCTTTTCGGATGATTGATTCGGAGCAATTGTATTTATAGTTTAGAAAAGTGTTGTTTGTGCAGTAAATTCAACAGGATTAGCAGTGATCAGGATATTGGATAACAACGCCCCCTTGGTAAGTACAATGTTTACATTATTTTTACCTACTTTTGTCCAATTATTTTACAAATTATATTATTATTTTTATTTTATTTACAACCTAAAGCAGAAATTCTCCTACCAACATATTCCTTGTGCAATCCCCTTTAGTTTGATATATAATACAACATTTCTGCTACAATTTTAACCATTTTCATAACATTATTGCGACATACACCTTCCAGATTTCGGCCATTAGTTTTTTTCATTTTTGTGACAAAGACATGGTTCAGAATATGCACCAAAACTTCCTTTTGGGTGATTTAAATGAGCAATACTGTTTATATTCTTGAAGACAAGTGGTGTTTGTTTGATTATTCAGTAAATTAAACATGATTAGCAGTATAGGAGTGTAGAAAACACATTCTAAGTGCAATGTTTACATTATTTTTACCTACTTTTGTCCAATTATTTTACAAATTATATTATTATTTTTATTTTATTTACAACCTAAAGCAGAAATTCTCCTACCAACATATTCCTTGTGCAATCCCCTTTATTTTGATATATAATACAACATTTCTGCTACAATTTTAACCATTTTCATAACTTTACTGTGACAGACCCCACCTTCAAGATTTCAGCCATTATTTTTTGTCATTTTGTGTGAAAAATACATGGTTCAGAAAATGCACCAAAACTTCTTTTTGGGTTACTTTAATGAGCAATACTGTTTATATTCTTGAAGACAAGTGGTGTTTGTTTGATTATTCAGTAAATTAAACATGATTAGCAGTATAGGAGTGTAGAAAACACCTTATAAGTGCAGTTTTTTAAATAATTTTTACCTCTTTAATTTCAGTTGTTATTATTAATCCTCTCATTATTGTCATAATATTTGTAACCTATCAATTAATTATTAACACTGTCATGTTCCTTGTGCAATCCTCTTTAATTTGATATGTAATACAATAGATCTGCTACCATCTTAACCATTTTAAAAGCATTATTGTAACACACCCCTAGTTCCAATTTTCTGCCATAAATTTCTGTTTGGTCACAGCCCAGTTTTTGTTTGGTAGTGAAAGAGTTAACAGTCAAATTGCCCCCCTGTGGGGCGTGGGCCCCACGTTGGGAAACACTGCAGTAGGGTCTTGTACATCGCGCTGATTTCTGGGCTTGAGGGGGAAAAAAGAAGCCTGCAACGTAGTCCCTGTGAAGAGATTACGTCGGTGCCGGTAATATGAAAGTACCTACACCAATCTCAATCCGACAGTTGGAAGCCCTTTTAATAGCACACGCGATATACACGTCAAAGCAACTGACTTTAGAATTACAGCTCAGTATTTCAAAGCATTAGCCACCCCACCAATCAACCAAACAATGCCGGGAATAACAAGAGAAATATATTCACGGGTATTGATTGGCAGATGCTGAAGGTAACAGAACTCAATAGAAATAAAAGAATACTAGACAGCAGGATACCTAGAGGGTCATGTGGTTGAGTCCTTTCCACGAAATTCTGTAGTCAATTACACAGTACAGATAAAATCGTAGTGCGTCAGCAATTTCTTTTGTCTATCTATCGTGTTAAATAATTAATACTCCTGTCACACACCTGATTTTGGTGCAAATTAACACTCGTGAATGTTTGTCTCGACAAGGAATCACCATCTACTGCTACTGGTGCCAACTATTGAAGCGAGTAAATTGAGGGCATCAAGACCAGTCAAACTGCAAGTTTTTTTGTTTTTTTTTTCATTTTTCGCATTCGCTTGCTGTAAACGCAAACGTAATCCATATACGTTCAACTTCTTCTAGTGCACTAGATTGTTTCTATTTTATTGCACGTGGATTAGATTTCCTTATTACAAGGTCCCTTGCCATCAGACGAACCTACTCTGACTTCAGAAGTACGTGTAATTTACGTCCCCAAATTCAGGACTAGAAGTTAACAATTTAGCCCAACTGATCGGTTTAGGAGTTGAACCCATTACCTCGGTATCAATACACTAGATATTTAAGAACGAGCGCTTCTATCCATTCGGCCATGCTGACCTTCGGATTGCGAAGGTTTCTTTTTAAACAACATCACACAAATCAAGATGCACATTAGCACACCATAATCGAATTATCACTATAAAAATGTTCAGGTATTGGAAATGTAATTAAATGCCACTTAATCGCTACATCTTCAAATACAATAGTTGACGAAGGAGATACAAATCCTGGTTTCTAGGAAGTTTAGTCTGTATTGGGTGTCTCCTGGAGGTGCCTCCAATAGGGCCTTAACATATTCTAGGCCACAACCTATGATGTAGGGCGGTAAGTTCCCTCCCGTGAGGTCTTTTCTTCCCAAATATTCCCAGGAAATTGTCTTGAACTTAATCGTACGAGGCTTGGACGACCCGAAGGGCGGTTCTGATCTGACAAACTAATGCTTCCTCTGATGTAAATTGAACCTGTACACACCCTATATTGGTATTTAAAGGCATTATCCAATAAACTACAGTGTATTAAGGGTTAAATTCGCTCATGAATTAACGTTAGGTTATCATATGTTTGGAATGAGCTGTGGTAATGTGATGGTTAGTGACCATTATTACTAACAAGATGATGTGTGTTTAATTCCCGTGGAGTATGAGGATTGTTTCTCCCACCGGTACCGCTGTGAGGTTCACCCAACTTCATACACAAGAGAACCGAGTACTTTGTTGTTTCCAGAATTTTCATAGATTTGGTTGGGAAAGACGGGTCACGAGGACGGAAACTGGTGACCTCACTTCATTATGCAGGGCTAAACAATGTGAAAGCCAAGCAGATTTCGATTTCTGCTCATTAACTAACTTTTCCAATTGGTTTTAGTTAAACGCCGTTTATTTTCCCCACATCTAACAACATAATGGTAGCTCTGGTGATAATGGCGAAAATGTCGCAAACACCATATAATCATTAATTCTTAAAGGACTCTAGGATTGTCCATTGCTTGCTACAGGAATCCTCTTTCTTTTTGTCTGACCACCTCTAGTCTTATTGTGTATGGGGAATTGTGTTTTCAAACGTATACTGATTATAGTCAACTGGAAGGATACTACTTAAATTCATCAGTGGCATGCATGCTTGTCTGCGGATCTAGTGGTCATGTCATCGAATTTCCATCGAGGCGGGGATTATGTGTTTGGTTGATCTGGGCTCCCAGGTATGCCGAACCTGAAATGGGATTCATGAAGTTTCCTTGAAAGTAAAGGCAGCCGTCATAATACTGATAATATTAGTAGTGACAGTAGTATAGTTATTGTAATAGAGATTAGTAGTAGTAGCCACTTTTCATTAGATATATAGTGGGAAAACCCAAGGACTTCTGACGAACAGATTCTCAAATATGCATCGAAGCTGTCGATAGTTGACCTCCTATCTTATGCCGCCATCTTTTACTTTACACAGCAAAAGTACTATTTTAAATATTACCTCGTTTATACTATTACTTTTAGTATTTACAGGAAATTACTAAATGCTAGCCATGGTACAAAACTTGTCGTGCTATTGACGGATGCAAAATAAGTGCTCGATGCGCTCCTGCCTGGGAAATTGCCAGTACTAAGGACACTAATTTATGACCTTGGCAGTCTGCATGAGGTCACCATACAGTGGATACAATCCCACTGTGGAGTACCCAGAAACGACAGCACTGATCGATTGACTAAGGAAGAAGCAAAAGAAGAACAGTTTGATGTGCCCTTTACATTGCAGCAACAGAAAACTTTATTTAGAGCAGAAGACATGCCCGGAGCTTGCCTCGCTTTGTTAGTCGTCACAGTTGTGTAGTGTTTCTGGAATTGACCTAAAATACCGTGCCAATGTATGAGTAAAATTTATCTAGTACATCAACAGCAACTGAACAATTCTGGTGTTGACTGCAACGTCCTGCAAGGGATATGTAACAAAAAAATTTATGAGTTGTAATGACTGGTAGCACTCAGAGGCCGATTCGGCCACTGCGATATTACACTAATTTTTAGAGTAGAAGACATGGCCGGGGCTGCCACACTGACTTCGTTTGGTCGTCACAGTTTTCTAGTCGTTCTTGGAATGACTTAAAATACCTTGCTAAACTATGAGTGATAACGAATGGTACATCACAGAGGCCGATTCGGTCACTGCGATTTACACTAATTTTTAGAACAGTAAACATGCCCGGGGCTTGTCTCGCTGAATTCATTTGGTCGTCACAGTTTTTAGTGGTTCTGGGAATGTCCTAATATATATTTCTAATGTATGAGTGGTAATGCATACTACCACTCAGAAGCTGATTCTGTCACTGCGATATTACACTAATTTTTACAGCAGAATACCACCCCGGGGCTTGCCTGGCTGACTTAGTTTGTTTGTCAGTTTTTTAGTGCTTCTGGAATTGAATATTATGGGATGGAATGTGCAGATATTGCTGTCCCATGCTATGTATGACTAAATTGTGTGGATAGTTCAGTCCGGTTTACTGTGTACTGTAAAGTATCTAGATATTCTTATTAAATCATGCCTAGCCATCGGATTGTATCGTTATACAGTGGCTTTACCATGAGTTGTTTCCAGAGTGTTTACAGTGCAACACCAAAAACATATATGGACATGTATACCGCGGTCACCCAGCAATGAGTCACGCATGGATTTTCCCAAAACATGTCTAAACATATTCAAGAACGTTCACCACCGGTCTCGCCTAGCGCTGAGTCACACAGGAGGCCACTCGCAGATCAGCCGACAATGAGTTAACGCTTCAGACTTTACTATGAGACTTAACCTCAGTTATTCTAAAATTGATGTCGGAGTGTTTACCTTGCCACTCCGCCACTCGCCTACCCATTAATAATGATCAGAATCGCTTATCTAACGGTTCCTCCAGTCACCCACCCATTAACAACAAATTTCACTAATCCATACCCACTTCAGTCAATAATACCGGCCACCTTTACTTTTTAAGGTGTTCATTTGTAATCATATGATGATAGTGTTTAATCCACTACGACCATCTACAGATCACTAATACCCGCTACCCATTCCTTTACAATGAATTTCACTAAACCATACACAATACATTCAATACTACCGGCCATCTGTACATTTTAAGGTGTTCATTTGTAATCAGTATGACGATAGTGAATAAGCCACTAAGACTCTCTACAGACAATATATCCGCCTTATTTAAATTGTTACTTATACAGTTTTCCTATAACACTCGTCGCGACACGCGGGTTCGAATCCCCTCTCTCTACACCATGTGCCGACACCCTACACCCCACCACTGCTCTCCCAACCGCACTTCCACCCACCCATCTAAACCATCCTGAGGAAATGCACTGTACCCTAACCCTTACACATCACCAATGGAATGCTGCTAGTGTTTACGCCGAGCCCAATACATTCAATACTACCGAACATCTTTATTTCTTAAGGTTTTCGTTTGTAAGCCATATGATGATGGTGAATAAGGCACTATGACCCTCTACAAATCACTAATAATCGCTATCTTTTATTTTCAATTAAAAAAAAACAAACATGCGCAAACAAAAAATAAGATTTCACTTTAATAAAAGGAAGGAATTCGCAATAATCCAGTCGATTTATTATTCATGTGTTACATCCCTTGACCCAATTGTGAAATAAAAAAAAAAACAAAAAACAAAAAACACCGAACAAGGGAAATAATTCGCAATATTATTATGCTCTTATACTTTATCAATTATTTACAAAAGTTACAAGGAATGATAATTCAACTGAATATATACTTTTTTTTAAAAAAATCACAGTAATAATTACGATTAGACCTTGTTGGAATAAGACATTTTTCTAAGTTAATTAGCTTGTCTTTGTGCTATTCTACCTGCTCGATAATATGTTAAACCATGATGGGATCTCACTGTATTTCATGAAGCTGTACAAGGATAATGGGCAATGTGCTCACCCTTTTACGTCTTTTGGCTACGATCAAAGTGTAGTATTGACCTCTCAGTACTGCTCTTGGTCTGGTCATGGGCCGAGATCGTCACCAAACTTCACATCTCCTCACAATAGCTGTGGATCTGGTGGGACACTGTGGGTAAATGCTCATAGTCGGAAAACAGTCCATTCCCACGCTGGCCCACCCCGTACGTACACACACAGACAGAAACACGCGCGCGCACACACACACACACAGAAACACGCACACACACACACACACACACACACACACACACACACTAACGTGCCGTAGACATGGACCGTAATAAACATTATGTGTAAATAATTGACCTTTTAATAGTTAAAGTTTGACTTTTTATACACCCCAAACCAGAAGTAGTTACAGTTACATACTAAAAACGAGTGAGATGTGACAAACTATGTTAAATCTGGTGCAGTTTTTTGACGCCACGGCGCTGGTTTTATACTCTTCAAATAGTAAAATATGTTGTGACCTAGATAGTGCTGCACCATAAAATATACTCAAATACAACATCCCTTACTACTTCGGATGTGTCTAGATTACGTATGGAGCTATCCATGGACATTGGGCGTGATGCTTTGTAAACCAGAGCCAACATGTTAAAATACTCAAATATAATAACATATATTCCCTTATAAACGTTAAGTCGAGGACTTATTTTCGTGTCCCAGAGGGTTATCATGCATACTGTGATATTCTCGTATTTGTATAAACCAGTCGGCAATTAATAGTTGGCGGGGTCAGTATCGCGCCAGCAGCGTATATCTTTAAGAACGCAATCGAATAACTAACACATCTCCACCTTCGTTGGGATTCGAACTCATGGCCACGGGCCGGTATACAAGCGAACTAGTGTACCTCGGCTGCCAATATACCTTTAGTATGAGATATATTTTGTTGTATACAACCGCCTGGCAGTGTTACACGAAATCTGCTCCCCCAGGGCGACACAATATTCGATGAAAAGAAATAATGAAATCTCTGAACTGAAAATCAGAATGGAAACTAGCATGAAGAAAGGCAGCTGATAAGATTGTTTGATTGGCTTTATGCGGAATTTGAACGCCCTAGGAAGAAGAAGTATGGCAGTGAGAAAGGAAGCTCGCGATTCAGCTTCAAAGCGGACTAACAAATATTGAAAGATGTTAATTAAGATAACAATACTAACGCTATCTTGTTGTGTGTATTCACATGGGAAGATAATATAATACGATATATAATACGATATTGAATTTTGGTTTGTGGCAAATAGTAGTATCATAGTAGAAATATTGTAGTAAATGACTCAGGGAATAAAACGTTCAGAAAACGTGCGATTTACGTCAGAGAAAACAAAACTTTTTCCGCCATTATACGTATTGGGCACTTGGTGCTATAGTATGTTCCGATTTTAATGCCTTCATTCAAGATCAATTATTTTGAAAACTATCTGTTGTATCGTTATGAAATTGTTCCAGCCGTCTTATATTTACCCCCACCCAAGGAATATGTCTTTGATAGGTCCAAAAACAACTTAAATCATCAAAAGCGGCGACATTCCTTTGATGTTTTGCTGAACAACTAGTGATTTCTCGCTAACAAGATTATGTTTACAGTAATTGGAGACCTGCCAATTCAGATGACACACAAAGGCGTATCCGGATTCGTATGGGAGTGGGTGCAATGAAAGAAAAAGCTTACAGGGTCGCTGCATTGCTTCGGGTTTTTATCTCGTATGGCTCAGTTTCTTTCCGCAGCGCGGAAAGCGTCGCACAAAGCACGAACTCCGTAGCTCCAGCGACGACCCTCGGGAGTCTCCGAAAAAATGCACTCGTGAAATGAAATCTGTTTCGGACTATTCCAGTAGGTTGATGATTGCTCTCGGTTGCATAAAATGCAATCCATCCTTTGTCCAATAGTCCTCTTCCTCTTTTAGATAGATAGATAGATAGATAGATAGATAGATAGATAGATAGATAGATAGATAGATAGATAGATAGATAGATAGATAGATAGATAGATAGATAGATAGATAGATAGATAGATAGATAGATCCCCGTCAGGAGCCGGGCCGAGCCAGCTAGTTTATTTATATAATCACGTTTCATGAAAGAACCCACAGTTTGACGACACCTCTGAACTATCCCATATAAATTCCCTCAGTCAGCCAAAACGAACACCGCCAGACAAAATTCAAAAAGAGCGGGGGTGTGTCTTGCTGAAGCTGTAATACTTTTAAAATGATGGCATGAATCCGGGAGATTTAAATTATATACCGCATATAAACAAACATTGAAATCTGCTGTACAATCTCCAGAACAAAAATTATTTTGTTGGGTGGACATAATGATAAGGTTATATGCTAAATCTCATCATTTTCCCTCAGTTGGTTACTGAGATATTGAATTTTATATTGAGGCAAAGAAAAAAAAAACACATACTATAGTCGTGTGTTTAGAACAATCATGAATAGATGAGTAAATGAAAGTAATGCCGTTTTACTCTCCTTCAAGCGTACAGGGCATACGGTACTTAAAGCTGGACCGATCTGAGATTAAAAGAAAGAAGGTATTTCGGCACATGACAACATACTGTGTAGGCAAGCGTGCTAACTTAACTACCTCTCTGCTGCAGCTGCAGTTATTTAAGTACTTCCTGCATACATACATGGAAACTATGCTAATGCAGCGCATTAATGTTTGCCACCCGACTTTGTGATGATGTGTTCCAATCCCCTTAAAGAAGATAATTTTATTTTATTAATCTAGGCTCAATCAAATTTAAGCTAATAAATGTCCTATGTAGAAGACGGTGGAGAGATAATATATATATATATATATATATATATATATATATATATATATATATATATACTATATATATATATATATATATATATATATATATATATATATATATATATACAGACCTACAAGCACTTGGAATCAACGATGGCAAGAGAAGGTCAACAAGAGAGACGAATGGAGACGGATTGTATCTGCAGCAAAGAACCTCAATGGCTCGGAACGCTGTAGAAGAAGAAGAATGTCCTATGTGATAAAGGCGACAGGCGAAAATTGATCACACCATACCTTAAATGCCGATAGGTCTAGAAGAATGGGACTAAACCATATACCCAGTACGCATTGTTACGTAATACGGGGTCTTCCACCTTACTTACCAACATAAACAAATCTGTTTGAAGTACACGATGGTAGCGCGGACGAAGTAAAATAAATTATAATCATCCCAATACAGTATGTAATGTGTATTTTATTATACGGGCGTATATACGTGAAACACTAGTCAACTTCGGCTAATTTGGTCTCTTTTACCAAGACCGGCAGCATGAATGCATTCTTTAAGACTCAGCAAACCATCTCGTAAACGTTCCATACATGATTTATAGACGACATCTCAAATGTATAGACACATAAATGAAAGCACGACGTTTCATAACAGTACATGTACTTACCAGTTACAGTTTCAACAAGCCATACCACACAAATACTTTTTAACCATAAAATGGACGGTAAACATAAAGTTAATGATAATAACGAACAGAAGAGACGGCAAAATGTCTGACGGAAGAACAATTAATAATGTGAATGAAAGCGCAATCTCGAATACATTCACAAAATTTAATGGCAACACAAAACAAATTAACAGGGTTGTTTTCATGTTGTGAATGTGAATAAAGTAGACACAATCGATAGGCTTCAGAGCTGTACTGCCTGAAACGTTTCGCTGCCCAAATAAAATGAAGCAATATTAAATCCTTAAAGTTGAAATACACTACATACATAATACGAGATTAAAAATTACCATGATAGTGTGCTTTGTAGGGTGTTTGTAAAGTCTCACTTCACTTTGTATGTAGAACAAATTTAAAAAATGAAGTACATGATGTCATCAAAAAATGTGCTCTACAGTCCATCGTGAAACAATATGCAGTGAATGACTGTCGTCTGCTGGAGTAATTCTTGGTACTCCAAACAGAATGGTATTATCACCGGAAGAAAGAATTTTTAAGATTTTGTCTACATACAAAGTGTAGTGAGACAAACAACCGGTATATTTCACCTATAAAGATTCACTTACTGTTTGTTTTATGTTGACTGGTTTTCATGTTTGACCCCGACAAGCAAATCAATCAATCAATCAATCAATCATGTGCCATGCCGGAAAGCGTGGGCGGTCATGACTCGCCATTTCACTCGATCACCAGTGTCGTGGATCAGCTCAGTATTCCTGTCTCGTTCATGCCATGTGGCCAAGCCATCCAGGTATTTTCCTCTCGGTCTGCCTCTTGGTCTGTTCCCTTTGATCTTGCCAGCAAAACACACTCGAAATGACACTCAAAAATGCCTAATCTGGTAATGTTTTTTCTACCGGTATTTGGTATTTCATACTCCAGCCCAATGTTCAAGGGAACAATCAATTCCTGTAGTATAGCAGTGTCAGTTGTGTCATAAGCTAATATTAACCTACTATACTTGTCATATTGCATAACATGGCTTATTTTCTTAACTAAATTTGTGTTTCAGTTGAGTGTGTAAATTATGATTCATTGTATGTGATTTAGTATGCCTACGAGAGCATTAATTGTCGTTTAATTCTTTGATTGCATTAAAGTATGGTGATATGTCTTTTTCTCTCTAGTTAATGCATCTGTTATACTGAAAGGATCTGAGGAGCACAAAGCAATATGGAAAGGGAATCTGTGCGAGGTAATAATTGTGGCTTTTAAAAGTAGCTTTTGAAGAAGAAGCTGGAAAAGAAATAACACAAAAACTTCTTCCCAGATATTTAGCCTGCAGAAGAGTTGCTGGACCGCAGCTTTAATGTGCCATCTGAAGAAGTAATATTTAAAACTTATCGTACTTCAGAAGGATGGAAAATCAGCTTGTCCATATGATATCCCAGCTGACGCTAGTAAAGGCCAATATGAACATTTAAACTGAATTACTCTACTGATTATTTAGCAGAATCTGTGAACGTGATAATTTGTAAAGCGACTTAAAAGAACGTTACCTGGTGAAGCTGCCTAAGACATTGCACCAGAAGGATTGCGAAACTTATAGAGAAAAGAAGTTATTGTCAATTCATAGAAAATGCTAAACAGGATCGTATACAAGGATTGGTGTGTGTGTGTGTGTGTGTGTGTGTGTGTCTGTGTGTGTGTGCGTGCGTGCGTGCGTGCGTGCATGCATGCGTGCGTGCGTGCATGCGTGCGTGCGTGTGTGTGTGTGTGTGTGTATGTATGTGAGGGAGAGAGAGTATCCACCGATGTATTTTGGATTATATACAATGTATTTTCCCTCCAGCTCCAGGGGGCTCTGATGGTTGCCTCTATTCTGGCATTGTTGGCTGGATTCTGCGGTGTGGTTGGTTTCCTGATGAGGTTTATCGGCCCGTTGACTATAGCCCCAACAATCACTCTGATTTCCTTGTCTTTGTTTAAAACTGCTGCTGACAAGGGTTCCACGCAATGGTATATTTGTTTCATGTAAGTAAATGATATATATGAACGTTTCATCAACATCTTGTGCCATGCAGTCTAGTAGCTAGACGCTCGGCTGTCAGCCCAGTGGTCATGGACTCGATCCGCATCAGGGTGCCATTGTCTTTTTAAATTGCCCAGGGCTCTTAGCTAGACCCTGTCTAATATTGCTACAAAGAAAGGCAATGCGAAGTAAAGGCGGCAAGAGTAATATTGATCGCATCACCCACAGAATGACGATTGGTCTATATAATATGGGTCTAGCACTATTTGCGTGATGCGCGAAAAGATCAATTGCTTTTTTTTCAGTATATATGTTTCTCATTCAATAAAAAATCCATAAAGAATTGGAAATCGCACATGGCAGTTCAATAGACCTGTTCCATGATACGTTTCAAACCTGCCCACAAAAATAACATTTATGACACGTGATTTTAGCACACACACATTTGTAGTCCAGGCGGTTCTGTGAATGTCGTGCATGATATTTGGCGATTTATGTGTGGAGAGGGCTCATTAATGGTTATATATGAGCTGCTTTGAAAGCGAAACTTTGCCGAAATGATATTTTACGATTTTTAACGAAATCGTCTTGTTAATGCAGACGACATGCTAATAACGATAAAGGTAGCCCATGCAGACTGTTCATCATCATGATCATGTGTCATGCCGATAGCATGTGCAGCCGTGTTTTGCCATCTCAAAAAAATCACGAGTCGTGGATCAGCTCTGTATTCTTGTCTCGACCATATCATATAGCCAATCTATCCAGATATTTATTTCTCTCCATTCCCCTTATTCTCATCCTCTCAGTCTTGCCAGTTGTCACAAAGTCACCAAATGTATTTCTTCTCATAGCGTTTCCACAAAAAATCTGTGACTGTCTACGCCTATATTCTCTAATCTATTCGCGGTTTTCAAATGGTTAAGAATGTTAATGAGAGGCACTTTAGCCCTTGACATACACATCAGCTTAGTAATCAGTTGATAATCTTCCCCATTTCCGTCAGAAACATATTCTTGAAAATCCTGAAAATTATATGGGACCTGTTTTACGTATGAGGCTGGGTCTACCCCAGAGATTTTCCGATCGAAGAAAATTCCTGCCAGTGTTACTGGTTGGAACCCAGAGCATTCTTTTGGTAAGCAAACACAAACATTGTTACTGCGGCTCCTAATATTATTTTACACTCTTTGAGGAGGCACATTGAGTATATATATATATATATATTGACTGTCTTTATTTCCCATATACAGGGTGTATTTTTAATGACTGTGCAGTGTTTGAAAATATTGCCGGTCCAAGATTTGTATTTACCTATTATGTTGCATGAACTTTACAGAGGGTGAATACAAACCTTGGACCGGAAATAATTTCAAACACTGCACAGTCATTAAAAACACACCCTATATTTTCCTGTTACCCATATCGACTGGAGGAGCAGTAGAGGATATAAATGGAATCAGCATTGGAGGACGAAACATCAATAACATTATATATTCAGATGATACAGTATTAATTGCAGACAATGCGCAGGACCTGCAACAATTAGTAGATGCGGTTGTTGTACACAGTGAACAACTTGGGTTAGAATTAAATTGTAAAAAGACTCAGGTTATGGTCGTCACTAGGAAGAAGGAAGTACCACAATGTAATATACAAGTAAATGGAAATATTCTTCAACAAGTGAATCGGTACAATTATCTTGGAACAGTCATAACATCTGATGGGAGATGCCTTGAAGAGATTAGAACAAGAATCGCCATGGCGAAAGTAGCCTTTAGCAAGATGAAAAACATTCTGACCAATAAAAAGATGTCAATTTAAACGAGAAAAAGAGTGTTGAGGGGATACATAGAGCCTGTTCTTTTGTATGGATGTGAAACTTGGACAATGAGCAGTGAAGCTGAAAAACATCTGATGGCTGCAGAAATGTGGTTTCTGAGGAAAATGCAAAGAATACCATGGACAGACAGAAAAACCAATGACCAAGTACTACAGGAGACAAATGAACATCGTAAACTGATTAGAGAAATTAGACGTAGACAGTCAAAATTTTTTGGACATGTTATGAGAAGACATGGATTGGAGAACTTGGTGACAACTGGCAAGATCGAAGGGAACAGACCAAGAGGAAGACCAAGAGGAAAATACCTGGATGGCTTGGCCACATGGCATGGACGAGACAGGAACACTGAGCTGATCCACGACACTGGTGATCGAGTGAAACGGCGAGTCATGACCTCCCACGCTTTCCGGCATGGCACATGATTGATTGATTGATATCGACTGGGTCAACCTATACACTTATTCTTCTCAATGGGGATTCAAACAAATGGCAACGAGACTGGAAAGCAAGCATGCTGGCAACTGCGCTACCGTAACTCCCTCTTAATAACAATATCATTGCCGGAAGAATATGAGAACAACTGATGTGATTATAGTCTGTGTTTGTCGTATTCTTTTGCAGGACAATTTGCTTTGTGGCTATTTTTTCTCAGTACTTGCGGAATGTATCGCTGCCATTGCCATGCTTGAAAGAGCGGTTGTACATCTTTGCCTTATTTCCTGTAAGTATAAATGAATTGTTTGTGTGTGTGTGTGTATATGTGTGTTTGTGTGTGTGTGTGCGTGTGTGTGTGGTGTATATGTGTGTGAATGTGTGCACGTGTGTGTATTGTGTATGTGTGTGTTGTGTGTGTGTTGTGTGTGTATGTGTGTTGTGTGTGTGTGTGTCTGTGTGTCTGTGTCTGTGTGTGTGTGTGTGTGTGTGTGTGTGTGAATGTGTATGTTTGTGTACTAGTCATTCATTTTGTAATTAAAACAAATTGTTGTGTGAAGATTCGGAGACATACATGAGTAGAAACCTGGGCGTTTGGTTTGAGTTTATGGACAATGAAATATCTGAAGCCCGTGAAGGAAACAATACCAAACTGGATCATATCGCAGGATTATGTCACGACGATCATCTCCCACTTGTGCGGTCAAGGGTCGTTGGGAGGAATAGTTCACGCTCCAGTGCCTGATGGGTGGTACTGGATAGTGTCATCACGTGTGATTATATAATGTCTTTGATGACGTCAATCCAATTTCTGATTGGGCGTCCTCTTGCTCTCGTAGCAGATCTTCCTGTGCTGAATCATGATATAGCTACATGCCTAAATAGTTCTCAGCCGATGTTAAGTTCCAATGCCGGTCCTGTCCCCCGTGCTGGTTTCTGGGCTTGGAGAGGGGAAACAGAGATCTGCATCTTAGTACCTGGTGAGATGATACTTGGATACTGGGTATGGAGAATAAGTCTGTAATCTAAAGTGCAAGTCCTTCTCAGGAATCTGACGAACTGAATGTTCAATCTTCAGGCTGAATTGTTAGCAGTCTGTATTCCTAAAGACTCATAACTAACTACCAGCCAACTAGAGCATAAAACAATTAACTCATTTTTAAAAAAAATATTGCATATCTCTTACAGGACGTTGCAGTCAACACCAGCAATTTTCAGCTGCTGTTGATGTACTAGGCCAGTTTTACGTTCAGTAGTTTGCCATTGCTTTCTGAACTACCGGCTCACATACTCCCGTAAGTTACCAGCGCGGTGCGAACCGCTGCCGATTCTCGCAGCTGAAGTTTTCCTTACTTGGATATACGGGATTACAAATAATGTCGTTAACACCTTTGCCAGGGAGACCGGCTATTAACTCATTAACATAATAAAGCTTGTACTAATCAGCTTATCTATCAAACGTTGTTCAGTTTTATAAGGTTTATTTAAATAAAGGTGAATTAATGTCTCTATGTTGTAAAGTCCCTGACAAATTTCTTCACACCACTACGCTGTTGCCTGCTCCGTGGCGAAGGCGTAACGAACGCAGTAGGGTAATCCCGCACACCGCGTTCTAAACACATCCTCGGACGATTTGGCAGCAGACCGCCTTGCGTTGGTATTATACGAAATGGTATGGGTGCTGGTCGTTCAGAAAGCAATGCCAAACTACTGTACGTGAACTTGCCAAGATATCATAAACAGCAAATAAGAAAATGCTAGGGTTGGATGCGACGTTATGCAACGAATTTATTATTATTATGCTGGATTGCATATTCATCTGACATTTTAATACGTTTGTTGCGTGAAAAGCATTGACTCTAATATATTGACTCTTTTTTTCAGTGTTATGTTTATCATTTAATCTAATATATTAATTAACTTATTGCACAGTGCATATCTCACATTGCCACAATATATTAAACTATTTCAAGTGTGTATCTGCCACTATCTCTAATATATTAAACTATTTCACAGTGGTATATGTGATTTTATTTCATTATCTTACATTGTAATAATTTGCTTCACATTGTATGCATGATGTAATTAATGACTAGTTACGTTTGTTTTATTTCGACTACGAGGATTCTCTGAATTACCAAACTTTCATTCCACTGAATTATCAAACTTTCAACCCCAAGTGTGCCTAAGATACATTTCCATTGAGATAGCAAATTATTCATTGAGAATACCTTGGCTATATCATTCAAAGGATTTAAGGTGATAATAGATATGTTACATTTGCAATTCTGTTTTCTTAAATATCAGTTTAAATCGTATTCTCTAATACAGGTCCTGCTGGCTGTTATCTTTTCCTGGATCATATGTGTAATTTTGACTGAGACTAATGTACTGCCGAAGAACTCCACAGACTGGGGCTATGCTGCCAGAACAGACACAAAGATTAGTGTTCTGCGAGAATCAAGTTGGTTTCGCTTTCCGTACCCAGGTAGGCTGAAATGTAAGGTTGCACAAATGCCAACCGTGTAACACTAGCTGCTGAGTATGACATTTGAAATGTAAGGCTGCATAAATACCACACTTGTAGCACAGATGTTGAGTATGAAATATGAAATGTAAGGTTGCACAAATGCCACACTTGTAACTCTAGCCGTTGAGTATGCAGTATGATATGTAAGGTTGCCAAATTCCACATTTGTAACAATAGCAATTGAGCACACCCACTACTGGCAACGCGGATCGTATTCTGGTATGAACCTAAGGCCTATCCACATCAATGTGGAAGCACTAGACTCGAGTTTCGCTCTCGTTTGAGCTCATCAGATTAATACCAGAATACGATCAGCGTTGTCAGCAGTGGGTTGTGCTCAATATTTAAATCTAAAATCCCGAAACAACCAAATAAATCAATAGTAATTGAGTGTAAAATATAAAATGTAAGGCTGCACAAATGCCACACTTGTAACATAGCTGTTGAGTATGGAATATGAAATGTAAGGTTGCACAAATATCACACTTGTAACACAGTGGTTGAGTATGAAATATGAAATGTAAGGTTGCACAAATGTATGTCCTCCATATAATGTTAAGTTTACTCCACCTCTTCTGTTGATATGCCCAATACATTTTATTTATCTTTTCCATATGGTTCTGATGAGTGCTCATGTAACATCTACAGCTTCCAATACTTTAATGTTTATGGTTCTCTGACCACGATATTTACAACATTCTAATCAAAGAAATTTGTATCTACAATATGTAGCATTAAAGCAACAAACAAAAAATAACACATACACAGTAAACAAATATGAATGATATGTAGCGACTGTTCCAAAAGCGGCCATTCTTTTTCTACAGCCATTCACAAACACTCAATGTATTAAGTACTGCAGCTATAATTTGGGTTTTACTTTTATTTTGTGTAGAATATATACAAACTTCAAATCGATCTTATGCAGAATAACTATTACCAGTTTAATTCCCACTATCTCATTGCAAATTCCGACAGAAAATGCAATTTCTCTCTTTAATACTTTATCTCATCAGGTCAGTGGGGAACGCCCACTGTGGCTGTTGCTGGAGTTCTTGGAATGATGGCTGCTGTTCTGGCATCTGTTATAGAATCTGTGGGAGATTACCATGCATGTGCCAGACTTGCTGGAGCTTCTCCCCCTCCTGGAAGCGCCATCAGCAGAGGTATGGCTAACAACACCATGCAAGCTACTCGTATTTAACCAGAAACATTGTACTAACAATATAATTTAACCATTATCCCTTTTAATCAAATTACGTTGAGCTGATCATTGTCGTTAATCTTAAAATTAGTTGTGTCACTCAATTTTAATTATTTTGAAGTTTTATCAGATGGGTTTAATCAAATGGTTATAGAACTGTATCCTTTAACTAAAATATTTCATTGTGTGTTAATATAATAATATATATGTGCTAATATGTTTATTGTCTTAACAGTTCTATTAAATAAAATACTTTCCTACACTCTGGGTCTTTTTAACACTTAGTCAACACTGGTGTTGAGAAGACTACTGTACCATGCGGAGTTTTGTTCATATACTGTAGAAGTGTAAGTAATTATCTATAGAATACATTCACCATTAGTTTTCTCACATTAGAAGAATTTGTCTGCTATTTCATATATATATATATATATGCAGGTATTGGTATGGAAGGCATCACCTGTCTACTGGCTGGAGCCTGGGGTGCAGGAGGGGGTAATACATCTTACGCTGAAAATATTGGAGCCATAGGAATCACTAAGGCAAGTGTGTTTGTTTCACTTTTGTCCCGAATTTCAACAATAATTGTATGTATGCTAGACTGCTGGAAATTCTAATGTTATATTTCATTATGCTAACAGTGAAGTAAGCCCGCTTACCCGAATTAGAAACACATCTGCCACCGATTTGGCAGCAGAGCGCGTTTTGCTGGGTTGTAACGTATTGGTATGGGAGCTGGTCGTTCAGAAAGCAATGGCAAACAACTAAACGTAAACTTGCCAAGACATCAACAACAGCAGTAAAATGCTGGTGTTGACAGCGATGTCCTGTTAAAAACAAAACAGTGAATAAATATTGTAAACTCACTGGAAGAAATGAAAATAAACATATCTATACAGCAAGACGTTATTTTAAGAAAAGAAAATTAAAAACATACACGAACAATGAAATATTGTTGGACATATTGATTTGAAAGTCTAGGAACAATACTATTGTAGCAAAATTACCAGGAGGTAGAGAAGAAGGAGACCACGACGTAGATGGATTCACAATATGATAGATAATGTACACATGCCTGCAACAGAGGCAGGGCTTCTAGTTTATGATATACAGCCATTCTAAACGACTTTGTCTGGGGAATAGATACTGTAGAAGACATACTATAACTGAGAGTCAGGGATACTTTACTAGCTTATGATAGATAGCCATTCCAAAATACTTTTCTGTGGAATAAGTAACGTAGAAGGCAGGCTACAACTGAGAAGCACGGATACTTTACTCGCGTTTATCTTAGAGTAGCGGATGTACCACCAAGTGTTTTCGGACAAGGGCCGAAGAAGCTCAGAGGATCCAGCACAGGTTAAAGATCAATTGACAGTTGGGAATGGAAGGACAGGCCGTATAGGCCGCTGCCGAGGCAACATTGTAGAGTTAGGAAACTGTGTACCATTTACACATTACGCCTCAACGTGAAAAGATATACTGTTTACTGTTTTACTATCCTTGGCCGTACTGTGTAATTATTGTCTATTTTTTTTCCAAGTCGGTAATATGATTAGTTGCATATCCGTTTACAGGACGTCGCAGTCAACCCTATCATCTTTTAGCTGTTCGTGATTTCTTTGCAAGTTCACGTTCAGTAGTTTGCCATTGCTTTCTGAAACACCTGCAACCATACCATTTCGTAAAAAACAAAAACAAAAAACAATGCAAGATAGTCTGCTGCCAAATCGCTCGCAGCTGTGTTTCGAACGTGGTATGCGGGATTACGAACTGCGTCCGTAACCCCTTCGCCACTAAGTCGGGGATATGATTACGTAGGTTAAAATGTTTCCGCCTCAGAATAATTCTAATAAAACGATTTTATTTTAAAGAGGTTGCTATTTGCTGTGTAAGATATTTATCATGCTTATTTATGCAGGTTGGAAGTCGGATCGTGATTCAAATAGCCGGGATCATCATGGTTATTCTCGGGTGCTTGGGGAAGTTTGGGGCTCTCTTTGTCACAATTCCTGAACCTGTAATTGGAGGGTTATTCTTTGTCATGTTTGGTAAGCATGTTTGCTTTATGTTTTCTTTGCTTTAATGTAAAACACGTGTATTCATTCATGAAGCTGAGTACTTCTTTGCTCTAATGTAAAACACAATCATTCATTCAGGCATCTGACTACTTCCTTGATACTTGTACACATTTAGATTGTTGTATTACAGCTAGGTGATCAAAGGAAGGGTAGAAGGGTGACCTCAGAGGTTACACATCAAGTCATCCGGATTTAAAGTCCGTGTGAATAACGAAGACACAAACAATAGACTGCGCGATGTTTTCCTGGTATATTTCGCTGCATCTCGTCTGGTATATACTGCAGAAATCACACAACATAAAATAAAGTGATTAGATAAATCCTTCAAGATAAAATATACTCATAATCGCAAAGTAATTGAAATTGTCTACCACGGTAATTTTAAACTGACTATCATGACTTTCTGTTTGCACAAAACTGGCATATACAGATTAATCTTGGTGGCTTCTGTGGCCTTTAACAAGCGACTATTCTGTGTGTTAAACAACACACGAAATGCATTTTCTCAACCAATCACTTGGCCTATTTCCAAAATGATCTGTCCAATCGATAACGTAGGGGGTTTATGATGTGTCTTAGCCAGGTTCCCATCGTCTCTGTGTATTATTCTGTCAAGCCAGTTGGCTATGCGTTCGACCGCCATTTGTTTAAATGCCCCTCTGTGCTGCCGATGTTGGTAGACATAGGGGCAATGCGTTTCATGTGTTGTTTAACACATTTTTGTGTGTGTCTTCGTTATTAGAATTCACTATGGAAAAATATTGTATTGATATAAAGGCATTCTGTTTTCTCTGAGCTAAATATGGCTACTTTATGTTCAATAAAACCTTAATTTAACTCTTTCCCAGTCTGACGTTAATGAAGGACTTGATTTCGTAGCGCCACAGAATATTAACAAGTATCTTCACTCTCCCTGCAGTTCCTATACATCCCCTTGTTTCTCATTTAAGTAGACACATACAGTCTCCTATAGTTTAAGTAGACACATACAGTCTCCTATAGTTTAAGTAGACACATTCAATGTCCTGTAGCACTTACATGTTCTAATTAATTGTAAATTCATTCGTTCATTATACAGACATACTACGAATACACTGGACGCATACAGAAAGAGCAACTGACCTTGAATACATTTTAATGAAATGCAAAGCCATGTAATTCATTGTCTCATGAGTCCTCCCATGTTTGTGCTATGCACTTTTCTCCTAGGACATCCTATTTTCCCACACTCGCTTGCTTGCTTGTGTGCGTTGGCTTGAGCTCCAACGCGAAGTCCTGTATGTCGGATGAAGGCATCCTGTTGTCCAACATCAGCGTGATGTCATACCGGACTGAGGTCTGCGTGAGTATCCTTTGTCCCATGTCTGGCTTATTGGTGTGCAGACTGGTGGTTCCTCGCCATACAGGCAGACACTCTCCGACTTTGGAGGAATCGCCGATCCTACTGACTTTAGGCAGGACCCCGAAGGGACCTGTTGCCCAGGACGCTCGACGAGGACGCGTCAATAGGTCTTGGCCAGTATATAACCCGGCCCTGGTGCCTTGGAAACACCTCTGCGTCCCATTTCCCACACTCAAAATCATGCCTCAGTATTTTTAGCAAGATGTATAACTGTATTATTTTCCTCACAAACCTACATGTATCGGTTATTTCCCTTGTAACTATTTATCATATTTACAACGTATATATAATTCTATCTCAAAGACTTTGTTCTACTTGCGATGCCTGGTCTGCAATAGACATGGACGGTCATGAATCTCCAATCCGCTCTGTCATTCAATATTTTAAAGTAGTTAATGATGCTACACTTTGATTTGCTGTACATATATTTAATCTTTTTTCTGTCTTACTTTCTTTCACTTTCATATTAAACAGCATGCAAGCCTACAGTCACTATTTCATATCTTTGATTAACATCTTCTATAAATATAAATTTTCTTTTCCATATTTTTTATTAGTGATCTAGTACTTCTTTCTGCAATAAACCCAAATTAACTTACGGAAGATGCAAGTCGTGTGTGATTTTTGTTCCCTCCGAAGAATACTGCGTAATTGGGCTGCTGTTGGATAACAGCAGGGCTATGTATTAAAACAGTGAATGTGCAGTAAGAACAAATGTCAGCATGACAAACTGGCTCCAAGTGATATCATACGTCAAACAAGGATGCGTTTTATCACCACTTTTGCTCATCAGCTGTATGGATAAAGTATGTAAAGAAGCAAATCCAGAACCAACAAGTTTAAATGAGTTGCTGTTTGCAGACGACCAGAGTTTACTGTATGAGAACAATGCGGATCTCGAGAACCACGTAAATTGCCTTGACAATTTCTGTCAGAATTTTAGTATAAATATTAATATAGAAATAAAAAACAGAATTTATGACTATTTATGACAATTCGAATGATCCAGAAAATGTTGGCTAGCTTGAGTAAATGAGACATAGAAGAAATACAATATGGCGTTAGTACAAGCAACAAGACAAGCCAAACACGGAACACTACATCTGCCGCCTTTCTGCTGACGCTTCACGGCGAAAGCAGTAGGACAACAGACGAAAGAAGATTTGATTTTGTTTATGTACATTATTATGAAAAAGAAAACATCTGGGACACGATTCATTGAACTGATTAGTGTATATCTTTATGTTTTATTTTGTGTACAATATGTCTACAAAACATTTAATAACGTGTTTTCTCAGGGATCATCGTCATCATTACGTCAGTAAATTCCAATTCTCGTCTTAAAGTCGTTTTATCATGTCTTCTGTTTTCATAAATTCTTCATCAGATCTGGCTAATCAAAATGTCAATGTTCTTGTGTGTCTGTGTGATGTCGTTGCTTCTCAGTTGTTTCTCATCTGTTTCCTTTCTTCGTGCTGTCCTTTATTATAGATAGTAATCCCCCATGCCTGGTTTTCTGACTAAATCAAGACTGTATCTTTATAACATTTTTACTGATTGTATATTTTCTCAAATAGCTTTCAGAATATGCTCTGTAGGTCTGTTTTCGTTCATGCATACTCCTTACATCCTGAGATAACGCCACATCTCAAAGGCGTCCATTTTACTTTAATCTTGTTTCCTTAACAGCATTAGTTTCACTACAGTATAGTAATACGGGCCAGATATGCACGGTGAATACTTTCGCAGCACCATAGTCATGCTATTTGACATCAGCACTTTTGCTTTCTCCTAGAATGTATTTTTCGGCTGCACCGATTCTGGCGATTATTTCAGATGCACAACTGTTATCCTGTGTAATGAACTGGTCAAGACAAACAATCATATGAAGGGGTGTTAGTTGCATATTCTATTTTACAGGACGTCGCAGTCAAACCGAGCATTTACTGACTATATACAATTGTCTAAGCAATTTTAGGTTCTGTAAACTGCCAGTTCTTTCTGAACGGACGACGCTCATACCATTGTAACCTAATTTCTTTCATAACAAGACATTTTTAACTTTCAGGTATGGTTGGGGCTGTTGGGATTTCAAATCTGCAGTTTGTGGATCTGAACTCGTCCAGAAATCTCTTTGTTTTCGGCTTGTCAATCTTCTTTGGTTTAAGTGTGCCCACCTGGATGGCTAACAACCCGGATAGTATACATACAGGTGAGAGAAAGATTGTATTTATTGCGATATATATATATTTATCCCGCGTTTCCATCCTGTTTCAGGATATTGCGGTCAACATCAGCATCTTTCATCTGTATGTTGATTCCTAGGCTAGATTACGCTCATCAGCACGCCACGACTTTCTGAGCGACCGGCTGCATACTCTCATAAGTCACTAGCGTGACTCGAACCACTTCTAATTCTCGTCCGCTCACGTTGACTACGAGAGTATTCGGGATCAACGGAGAAAAGCTGCTAACCCCTCGACCAGGCAGCCGGCATATATATATATATATATATATATATATATATATATATATATATATATATATATATATATATATATATATATATATATATATATATATATATATATATAGAGAGAGAGAGAGAGAGAGAGAGAGTAGAGTTTATGAAACAATCAAATATTCAATTATTAGGACTCGCAGACACTAGGAAAAAGGGGCAGAACACGAAAAGAACACACTAAGGTTACGTTATTATATGGAGTGGCGTCGACCAGCGAGCTACAGCTAAACATGGAGTGGGTTTTTTGTTGCATCCAGACAAAGCGAAAGCCATTATCAACACTAAATTTATATCAGAAAGGATAATACTAGTACAGATCAAAGAAGGAAATAGAACAACAACTTTTATACAAACATACGCCTCATGTAATGACACTTACAGCGACGAAGACAAAGACGAATATTTTGATAAACTTGCAAACACGTTAAATAATGTCAAGAAGACAGATGAACTAGTTGTGATGAGTGATTTTAACGGACGAATAGGCACACGAAGAACACCGTGGGAGGATTGCATGGGGCCATTCAGCGGCTGAGACTGATTGTAACAGCAATGGTCAACATCTACTCAACATATGTTCGGAACATGGACTAATAATAGCAAATAGTTTTTTTCAACATCGTCGTAGCCACACCAAAACCTGGTATAAATGGAATGACATAGACCAAGCATCTCAAATTGACTTTATTCTAATTAGGAAATCAGACAGAAGGCTACTATTAGATTCAAGAGCACTCCCAAATACAGATGTTGATTCTGATCACAAACCAGCCATAATAAAAAAAAATATTTCACCGCACAGGAAAATAAGAAACAAAAAGGTAACAACACATGTCATCAATTATAGGAGGCTGCAGGTAAATACGGTTAAAGACGAATTCAATCAAGAAATCCAAAACCTACATAAGAACATCCCTAATGACCACTCAAGCATAGATAAGGAATGGACATGTTTCAAGGCTGCCATGCTCGACACACTGAAAAATAAATGTGGAACAAAGAAAGTAGGGCAGGACAAAAGATTAAGAACAGCCTGGTGGAACAACGAAGTTAAAGATAGCATATCCAAAAAGAAGGTAGCATTCAAAAAGGGATCACAACTAAATCTGAAAAGAACTATATTATTTATAGAATAACATGACGTAATGCCAAACGAACAATTAGAGCATCTAGAGATGAATCCTGGAGAATATACGGTGAACAGATGGCGACCCTTAGCAAAGACTGCCGAAGAGAATTTTATAAACGTGTCACCACAATGAGAAACAGAGATGCATGTTACAACCCAACCACCATCATAAACAGCAAAAGAGGTATACCGACATTTAATCCACAACAAAGACTAGCAAGGTGGGCAGAATACTTTCAAGAACTAATTAACCCCACACATAACATAGAAAACCTCACTTTTATGCCCAAATGCCAGGGACAGCAAGACCCAAATTTCATACCTGCAGAAGTCAAAGTAGTTGTACAGAAAAGTCCTAAAAACAAATCACCAGGTCCAGATGGAATAACCACAGAAGCTATTCAGGCCTGTGAGAAAACAGGAGTTAAATGGCTAACAAGACATTTTAATATAGCATGGGAAGAAAGAAAAGTCCCAGATGATTGGCAACAGGCAACAATAGTACCAATATGGAAAAAGAAAGGCAATATGAGAGAGTGCGAAACATACAGAGGTATATCGCTCCTGAGCCATATAGGGAAAATGTATGCAAAACGTTTGGAACAAAGAGCTAGACAAATAGTTGAACAACAGTTAAGCAAAGCACAATTCGGTTTTCGGAAAGGTAAAAGTTGCACTGATGCATTATTTACACTTAGACAAATTTGTGAAAAATCTGTCGAATATAGTGACCAGCAGAATATTGTGTTTGTAGATCAGGAAAAGGCTTTCGATAGAGTAGACAGTAACAAATTATGGACCATCCTTGAAGACTATGGGATAGAAGGGCATCTGCTAGAAAACATCACAGCCATGTACCAATCGAGCCAAAGTGCAGTAAGAACACAAGAAGGTATATCAGATATGTTCACAGTCAATACAGGAGTGAGGCAGGGATGTGTGCTCTCTCCCCTGCTATTCAATATCTTCATGGACAGAATTTCCAAAGGAGCAAGTCTCGACAGAACAGATTCAGAAAATTTAGAACTCTTTACTCCAGATGAAACAGCTGACCCACAGAGAATAAATGAACTTCTATTTGCAGACGACCAGTGCCTGTTTCACAGCGATGAAGGCAGACTACAAAATCATATTACTAATCTGAGTTCAACCTGCAGCAGATACAATATAAGTATAAACACAGCCAAAACCGAAGTAATGCAAGTTTGCAGATCGCCAGGCCCACTATGTATACAGATAAATAACACACCTCTGAAACAAGTTAAAGAATTCAAATACCTTGGAAGTATGATCACAGAAGATGGCAGATTGGACAGAGAAATTGAAATCAGATGTCAAAAAGCTAGTGCACTTACATATCAACTATCACCCTTACTGAAACATCCAAACATACTCATGTCCGCAAAACGACAGATAATAAACAGCATATTCACACCAACCCTATGCTACCAATCTCAAACCTGGACTTTATCCAAATTACACCTTCGCAAAATCAACACCTGCGAAATGAGATGCCTGAGGAGAGCTTCCAACTTAACAATCCGAGACCGAGTAAGAAATGCTACTATCAGACAGACTGTGGGATCAACACCTTGTGCCACATTTATTGAAAGACAGAAGATCAAGTGGTTTGGCCATGTCGTTAGAATGCAACATCAGCAACTACCATCACTGGCCTTACATCAAAGATCATCTGCGACGAGACCACGAGGACGTCCAAGAAGAAAATGGATTGACGACATCAGAGACATTGTACAACCACACGGAATGACACTATCCAGTGCCGTCCACCGGGCGCTGGAACGCAAATTATTCCTCCCCACGACGCTTGACGGCAGAAGTGGAAGATGATGATGATGATGAACAATTTGTTGGAAATAGAACCAAACAATAAAACAAGGCGATATACTCTTATATATAGTTACTATATGTTATTCATTCAACAAACTGAAACACTTTCTCTTGAAAATTTTTTTTACAGAAATTGACTTTTAGGCAAATCAAATGATCTGTGTATTTAATACTGCTGCATGGAGTGAAAACATCCAGTATCTTCCTTTTCTTCCCCGTTCATCTTGAGACGCTGATATGAATTAATGCAAAGACAGCGGAAGTCAACATACGATTATTGACATATCTATAAAGTGAGTGCCGGTTTCCGTAGCTAAGGTCTTGCGGACGCGATTCCAGAGGCCGCTTACCTGCTTTCGAAACATAGCTGCAACCGATTTGGCAGCAGACCATGGCGTGCTGGGTGTTCATGTGTTGGTATGGGAGCCGATCGTTCAATAAACAATGGCTAACTACTGAACGTAAACTTGCCAAGACATCAACAACAGCAGTAACATTTTGGTGTTTACAGCGATGTCCTGCAAATAGGATATGAAAAAACAAAAAAGTGAGTCCTCATATGGAGTGGGTATTGGCCAACATACCTTTTTCTGTTTAACATTTGTTGGAGACTCCTGAAGAACATGTTTAGATTGAAGGAGTAAGAAATAGTTGTATTCCTTTTACAAGACTCGGACAAGTTTCTTAGAAGGTAAAAAGAGAAAAATGAAAGTCATAGAACGGCTCACTATAAAATTGTCCCCGTTAATGAATTAAAATCAGAAAGTCAAATTACTGTCATCGTAACAAACAACATAATAATGCCATCAAGACCATAATTGACAGAAAAATACAAGGCAAAGGTGTTACAGGAGGTCAAAAATATTAACAGACAGCTTCCAAATATGGCCACGATAAAGTCCCAATGAACATACCACATTAAAATATGGCCATAATCTATATCTATAAAAGGCGATGTGTGTGTGTATGTATGTATGTATGTATGTATGTATGTATGTATGTATGTATGTATGTATGTATGTATGTATGTATGTATGTATGTATGTATGTATGTATGTATGTATGTATGTATGTATGTATGTATGTATGTATGTATGTATGTATGTATGTATGTATGTATGCACGTATGTATGTATGTATATATGTATGTATGTATGTATGTATGTATGTATGTATGTATGTATGTATGTATGTATGTATTGTATGTATGTATGTATGTATGTATGTATGTATGTATGTATGTATGTATGTATGTATGTATGTATGTATGTATGTATGTATGTATGTATGTATGTATGTATGTATGTATGTATGTATGTATGTATGTATGTATGTATGTATGTATGTATGTATGTATGTATGTATGTATGTATGTATGTATGTATGTATGTATGTATGTATGTATGTATGTATGTATGTATGTATGTATGTATGTATGTATGTATGTATGTATGTATGTATGTATGTATGTATGTATGTATGTATGTATGTATGTATGTATGTATGTATGTATGTATGTATGTATGTATGTATGTATGTATGTATGTATGTATGTATGTATGTATGTATGTATGTATGTATGTATGTATGTATGTATGTATGTATGTATGTATGTATGTATGTATGTATGTATGTATGTATGTATGTATGTATGTATGTATGTATGTATGTATGTATGTATGTATGTATGTATGTATGTATGTATGTATGTATGTATGTATGTATGTATGTATGTATGTATGTATGTATGTATGTATGTATGTATGTATGTATGTATGTATGTATGTATGTATGTATGTATGTATGTATGTATGTATGTATGTATGTATGTATGTATGTATGTATGTATGTATGTATGTATGTATGTATGTATGTATGTATGTATGTATGTATGTATGTATGTATGTATGTATGTATGTATGTATGTATGTATGTATGTATGTATGTATGTATGTATGTATGTATGTATGTATGTATGTATGTATGTATGTATGTATGTATGTATGTATGTATGTATGTATGTATGTATGTATGTATGTATGTATGTATGTATGTATGTATGTATGTATGTATGTATGTATGTATGTATGTATGTATGTTATGTATGTATGTATGTATGTATGTATGTATGTATGTATGTATGTATGTATGTATGTATGTATGTATGTATGTATGTATGTATGTATGTATGTATGTATGTATGTATGTATGTATGTATGTATGTATGTATGTATGTATGTATGTATGTATGTATGTATGTATGTATGTATGTATGTATGTATGTATGTATGTATGTATGTATGTATGTATGTATGTATGTATGTATGTATGTATGTATGTATGTATGTATGTATGTATGTATGTATGTATGTATTATAACAGTGTGTAATAAGACGAAGGCCGGTCGTTTGGTTGTTGATAAAACGTTTATTGGCTTAACTTAACAAAGCTTCGATGTACACCTCCATTCGCTACTCAAGCTGGGTTCTAACTGCCCATACCAACCCAATACGTCACGATTGAGCATCTCCCACCCCTTTCAGTCTCAATGCTCAATCGTGCTGTATCTGTGTTTCCCACTAGATCCTAATTATACCCAATACTGTTACACCTCCCCATGTTAATTAAAGAATTTTCCTTTTAAAGGAAAAATCTTTACTCTAAATCCCCATACTCTATTCCCTCTTTGTCTTCAAATCTTCCTAAAATCAACTCTAACTTAAATGAATATTCAATTTCTTTACTTTTTCCCATTTTATATAGTCAACCCACTCTTCTTCGTTCCTGGCCCTTCAACCAAACATAATTACATTTCAAATTCAACTTTATACAACACATCATAACATCATAACACGTTTTCTTAAATACTCCTTCTCTTCGTAAGTAATCTGCTTAAAATTTCAAACGCTAACACCAACTCCTTATTTTATCACCAACGCTACAAATCCCCCACTTTCAACTAACCTGAAATTACTTTCACACGATAGGAAGACAAAGAATCGGTGGCCACCGGAATTTAAAAGAAGAAATAGAACTCTTTCAAAAAAAAACACCATTCACCTAAACCACACACCCCTTTACACCCTTTTGTTCTTTGAGACTTTATGTAATAAAGTCTATTATATCTCCCATAGTACCAGTCATTATGGTAACAGTTTACGCTGCTATCAACAGCATCAAATACAACCATCATCCAAAATATTCTTCACTTCTAAGTGTCTATATAACAGACACTACCTTACCTCACCCTCACATTGTAATGTAAACCACAAAACACATCCTAAAGACACAATTAAAAAGGTCTATTATCCCCTTAAGACCTCTTCCAACACACCCTCACACTAACCTCATCACCTCGTATAACTAATCTTCTCCAATACCTCAGGTTCTCTCTTAATGTCATTTATGGGCATATCTACTAAAATGCTCCACTTATGCCGTTATCAACAGCAACCTAGTAACCTTGAAATCTCCCCTTAAATACTAACCATCAAACACAACATTGTAATCTGACCCACTTATAAACATTTACATCCTGCCCAGGCCATGTAACCCCATGTCTCTCTAAAATCTTCCACCTCTAATTCATAATTCATGCCGTAATCTACAGCAGCAAAAATAACCACTCATGTCTGTGACTGCTTGTAATCAACTTTAATCTCAGTCCCTTTTATTACGGACCCACAAACACCCCATGTCACTATGTCTCCCCCACTTACACCCCTTTTATTATTGTACTGTTATCTACAGTGTCAAGTCAAACATGGATCCAATTCATGTTTACTCTTCATCTGGGGTAACTTTCTTATTCTTCTATAACCCAGCAATCTCGTGTATATCATGGCTTCTTCTGACCCCCCGGAAAACTATGTTCAAAACTTTTCTCAGCTTTACCCCACTGAATATATTCACTAATCTTTTCTTCTCCCATGTGGCTTCCAATCCCCTATTTTTCTAATAATTCTGACTTTACCATAACCATTTTACTTGTGTAGTAACCCCGTCTACAGTTCATAGCCGTTTTAACCTTTCTACGCTGATTATCACAGCATCAAAATATCCATGAACTTCTTCTTCACAAAGAGAATGTGTTTCTCTATCAGTTCTCCGTAGTTTTATTAACTCTTTTCTGAACGAAGGGTCATAATTTAAAGCCCCCTGTACTTTTCTTAATTTCTAGACAAAAAAAACCTTGTAAATTAAACATAACTACTATTTAACACACAAAACAGCGAAATAAAATCACAACAGGACATCAAATCCCCCCCAAATTTTTGTAAGAATCATTTATGTTTCCCCGCAACTCAACTAAAAGTATGATGATGATAGTGATGATGATGGTGACGATGATTAAAATAATACAACATACATCCTAATCTATTTTTACCTACTACTACTGGTCTCTTTTACGGACCAGCAGTTTACATATAAAAGTCTAAACACACAATAACCCTATTCTAAATCAATTAATCAAACAACAACAATCATTTTTCAAGACCAAATCAAGCAAAACAAAATTTTACATATGAGGCATTGAAATCTCAATTTCAATAAATACAACTGTCTTCTCGCTAAAGAGAAGGTTTTCAAAAAAATATATATATAATTCACTTAGAATTAACCACCTAAAGGTGACCCAGCAAACATTGGCCTCCTTTTCTAACCAATGTAACACCTATCTATTTAGGCAAGTCATGTATAACCAAACAACTCCCTACCAAGCATTAATGCCAAAATATGTATATACATATATACAAATATCTCTCTGTTATCTACAGACTTATCTTAATGCGGAAGCCATACTTGTTCCCCTCAACCAAAACCATTACTCAACGAGTGACCGTTCCTTTTCCTGGAAGTCAAACATTGATTATCTCCCCTCCAAATTTTTGTATCTTTTTCCATCCTAACTCCTAATACATCATAACATCCAAAATATCCTCATAAGCAAGCACTGTAAACTACAGTATCATCTCAATGTACCAGCCACCATCTACTTATCAATTAACCTGTGGCTCGGCACACCAACTGTCTTCCTATGGCCTTTGTACCAACCATCACCACCACTTCCCAATCTTTACCGTCAACCACAGTATCTCCACCCTCCTACATCCAACAAAACTTTGTCTATTTACTATAGACCTCTCACCAAAACAACTAATTCTACTTCCACCTTTCTCGTCTACCCGACGCAATTTATATTTCCTTCTACTGCATCAGTACTCTCAACGTTCACACAGCACTACTTTAAGCTATCCTCAAGTCTCACCTATCATTCTTGCATCGTGACGACAATCAACCCGGTCACCCTCCTCGGAACACGTTCTCCAACATTCATTTACCTCTTCTTGTTTACCTTCGTATCTTTCACTCTTTCAGAACAGCAACCCACGCCAGTATATACAACGGAGCTCTCTTTTCCCGTTCCTCAGTCTTAGGCAGTCTTGCTTGGCCATTTTCCTGTCAAGCATACTAAACATTCATAATGTTAATTCAGCATATAACTTCCACAATTTCCTTCCAAGTTCAGATATTCTACGAAAAGACATTACAATTTTCTTTCTATCTCTCGATTTTCGCATGCTCTATGTTCCACGCTTTATCAACGTTACTTATCAACCGCTCTTCTCATATTCACACGGACAATGATACACAACACAACCTCGCTCTCATCTCACGCCTACTCTCGTATCGCGACAACCTAACGTCTCCATACTATTACTACAACTAAATACTTTAGACGCCACCTCAACATTCCATCAATCATTCCCCACATATCAACACGTATTGATTTCCTCTACACACGTTGACACAAGACATATTAACGTCACTCTTACATTCTATCTACGTATTTCACTTAGGCGACTTCATCACACCTCTTTCCTTTTACTTCTTTCATCACGACGAACACCTGTCTGACTACAGTTATATTCACGTATGAACACCGCACAACCAGACGAACTATTCTAGAGGACTCTCTCAATTCACTGCTTTCTTATATCTCTACTTTACTCAATCACTCACTTCTATACGAAGGTCAGACCCTTTACACTACCTCTCGCAGCTGAAATTGCTTTCACAGTACTATCTACTATCTCTTCAAAACAAACCTCATTCTGGTGAACCAGCCCCTAACTTCGTAACTATCATTCTATACTTTTCCACCCACAACAACTTTCTTCTTTCTCCACAAGTACGACGTAACTCGTATTTTTCAAGCATCCACTTCTACAGTCTATTATTTATTATACTTTTATTCTCACGTTCAACTGACTATCTTACGCACAGGATACTCAGTGCCTCCTCAGTCTATATCACCTCACCAGACACTCTCGGTTCACCTGTCAACAATACTATTCTTTCTTCTCCAAGCAACAAGCAAAACCATCTCGGACATCACGTCATAGCTCTGAGTCAAACTATTTCTAATACTAATATTCCTGCCTAACATATCTCTCACCCTCCATTAATTCTGTCCTAAATCTACCCTATTTTACTTAATATACTCTCTCTACCTCACTACCAAACAGACGATATCCTGTATTACGTAATCCACGTGGAATATCATTTGTCGCAACAACACCCTCGACTATTCTGTACCATGTGATACTACACCAACAAAATTCATCTGCCTATTTTAGAGTTCTTCTCCTAAGCCAAAACTATTTTATTTTCCTTCTTCACCCAAGGAATTTTAACCGTTATATAGTGTGTCCAAATTAAACACTTCACTGTCTTTCAATACCCTAACCTGTCTTTCACTTATAATGTCATCATCACTATCTGTTGTCAACCTGTTAAAGTATTCAGGTCTTAAGGTCCTAAGGTCTTCTATTTTTCTTAAATCACTTTCTGTCGTTGAATAAATTCCCGCTAACTGTCTACCACTATTCTTGTTCTTAAATGAGTTCCTTCTATTTCCTATATTTGCGTCAGTCTGCTCACTGTTTCCTGTGTACCTCACGTAACGTTTATACCTTCCCATCTCGTCTTCAGATGACACACTAATTATAGTTCCTTCATCAGACTCATTATAGTTTACTGCAAACACGTCGGCCCTATTTCCCATAGTCATCCTTAAAACGTCTACCTTTCTTTCTCTTTCTCGGTCTTCGTCCCTTAGCCTTTCCTACTGTCTTGTCATACAAACCAGTATTTTGTTTCAAAGAGTCACTACCCAAAACTCTGTCCGTCTGTCTACCAGCAACTACTCCATATGATGGAACATCACGCCTCGATTCAGGACCTGCCCGTAGTGTAACACTCTCATTCCTCCGAATCCTCTGTAATAATATCTGATTCAGCATCACTATAATATTCAGCTGTGGAATATCTTCTCCGTAGCTTGAACTCTGACAGCTAATATTCCTACACCATCTGGGAACTAGTTTCTTGTCTATAGCTGAATAACTTGACATGGCACTACCTCTATTTACAACCATACTAACACTTTCGTCAATACCTCTCCTCTTTATCTTTCTGTCGTTCTTGGTCCTCGTCTGTCCATCTTTCCCAACTTCAACCTTGTCTCTCTTAGTCAAACGAGTTGGTTTAGACTGATTCTCTATGAAGTCAGTTTGAGTTCCCTTTGTTAACTTGCTGACTGGTTGTACCTGAGTCTGCGTGCTACTTTCTACCGTATTACTTGTCTGCGTCTGTGTCTCTCGGTTTCTTTTCTTTACTAACATCGTCTTCTTCTTTTCCTGTCTACTAGTCACATTCGCAACCATTTTAGGACTAGTCTGTATTTTACTTACTGGTTCAACTCTGTCTCTTACACCTGAGTTTAAATATTGTCTTTGTCTTTTCTCTAACCAGTCGTCACGTCTTTTTCTAGCAGTTGCACTGTGAGAAGGCCAGTCCCATGATTTCTTTGAAATGTTTCTCTCACGTCCATTTTTGTATTTATACCATTCTGAGCTTTCACTATTTCGTCTGTTTTCACTGTCTTTTACTCTATATAGATCAGGCCTTGGTTCGTCATAACCATATTGTCTTCTGTCTTTATTAAGCAATGTCTGTCTCCTGTTATTCTTTCCTACTCTATTACTGTCTACCATAATTCTATAAGGGTCCTGTCTAGTTGTTTTGTTCTTCAACGTTTTCAGAAAATTCTCTACTTCCGTAATTGACATCTTTAATTCTCCTAACCATGTGCTAACCCGTTGTAACTCCCCGCACAAGAAATTCATATTCAGTTCCTTTGAAATATCTATCCAGCTGAAACAATATTGTTCTGTATACTTCTTTAGTACCTGAGAAAAAAAACTTATCCTGAGTTCAGCTGAAACTATGTGCTGTGCTGAGTCTTCTAAGCTGAAATATTTATACAAGCAACCAATTTCATTTTGTAATTTCTTAATTTAAAGAAGATGTGCTGAGGTGTCCTGTTCCGCCATGCTGAAAATTACAAATTACTGAAACAAAGCAAGCAACCAATCAAATAATTACAATTTCTCAAATCCCAAACAGCACAATTCAGTTGGTTATAATATTGTAAGATATTACATTAATCAGAAGAAGCACCAACGATATCCTGTCTGAGCATAGGAAGAATGAACCCTGTCCTCAATTTAAAAAAACTCAAATTTGTGGCAATCAGAAGGTTCCTTGTAGATATCTGTTTCTTAAAGCACAATAATGTCCTGTACTCCACTCTAATTAAGAAGTTCGGAACCTCACGGGAGACCTCGAAATATACAACTCTGAGTCTATTTCCTTAATTAATCTGTTACCTTCAGTTCAGTTCAACCAACCAGATCCCGCATTAGGTGAAACTTAGTCTCAGAATTCAGGTGGTGGAGTTCAGATATCACTTCTCCTCCCTCAGGTATTTTCGTCCTTCTCATGGGCTGCCAGAAAATTTTTCAACCCCTGGTCGGGTCACATCTCATGGGCTGCCGGAAAATCTTCGACCCCCTGGTTGGGTCCCTTCCTTGATTCTCAAGTGGGTACTTCAACGTCGTATGGAATGGGTCATAGGAATAACGAGGCCCAAAAATGGATTGGGTGTGTTTGGGTCATAGGAATAACGAGGCCCAAAAATGGATTGGGTGTGTTTGGGTCATAGGAATAACGAGGCCCAAAAATTTATCAGGATCAGCCAAGGCCTAGCGATAATTGAGTGTTTTAAGAAGTTATGGCCCGATCAACGATCATGCTGTCCTGACAACTCCTGATTAGCTCTTTAACTTTGAGCAACTTACATTGCACAATCAAACTGTAGAAGGGCGGCCATACAACTTCCTTCACTGTGACCTCTGCAAAACGGCTGGTATAACAAACTTCTTATTACTACTTTGACCGTTATCTGAAGTCTTAAAAAAGACTTACAAAGGACCACTCCTGGGCGAGCTTTTGGCCTCTGTATTCAGATATTACTACTATTTAGAACTTACTGGCCATCTTTTGGTGCGTCTGTTATCAGGTTCAGAAATTGTTCATTTACGTGCCGCTAGTATTTTCCGCGACGTTATTCAATCCTGGCTTTTCATTGTTTTGTTTTTCTCATCCTCAGGTTCGCATCCTGGTCAAGTGGCTCCATTTCGCCTCTTATAACAGTGTGTAATAAGACGAAGGCCGGTCGTTTGGTTGTTGATAAAACGTTTATTGGCTTAACTTAACAAAGCTTCGATGTACACCTCCATTCGCTACTCAAGCTGGGTTCTAACTGCCCATACCAACCCAATACGTCACGATTGAGCATCTCCCACCCCTTTCAGTCTCAATGCTCAATCGTGCTGTATCTGTGTTTCCCACTAGATCCTAATTATACCCAATACTGTTACAGTATGTATGTATGTATGTATGTATGTATGTATGTATGTATGTATGTATGTATGTATGTATGTATGTATGTATGTATGTATGTATGTATGTATGTATGTATGTATGTATGTATGTATGTATGTATGTATGTATGTATGTATGTATGTATGTATGTATGTATGTATGTATGTATGTATGTATGTATGTATGTATGTATGTATGTATGTATGTATGTATGTATGTATGTATGTATGTATGTATGTATGTATGTATGTATGTATGTATGTATGTATGTATGTATGTATGTATGTATGTATGTATGTATGTATGTATGTATGTATGTATGTATGTATGTATGTATGCATGCATGCATGCATGCATGCATGCATGCATGCATGCATGCATGCATGCATGCATGCATGCATGCATGCATGCATGTATGTATGTATGTATGTATGTATGTATGTATGTATGTATGTATGTATGTATGTATGTATGTATGTATGTATGTATGTATGTATGTATGTATGTATGTATGTATGTATGTATGTATGTATGTATGTATGTATGTATGTATGTATGTATGTATGTATGTATGTATGTATGTATGTATGTATGTATGTATGTATGTATGTATGTATGTATGTATGTATGTATGTATGTATGTATGTATGTATGTATGTATGTATGTATGTATGTATGTATGTATGTATGTATGTATGTATGTATGTATGTATGTATGTATGTATGTATGTATGTATGTATGTATGTATGTATGTATGTATGTATGTATGTATGTATGTATGTATGTATGTATGTATGTATGTATGTATGTATGTATGTATGTATGTATGTATGTATGTATGTATGTATGTATGTATGTATGTATGTATGTATGTATGTATGTATGTATGTATGTATGTATGTATGTATGTATGTATGTATGTATGTATGTATGTATGTATGTATGTATGTATGTATGTATGTATGTATGTATGTATGTATGTATGTATGTATGTATGTATGTATGTATGTATGTATGTATGTATGTATGTATGTATGTATGTATGTATGTATGTATGTATGTATGTATGTATGTATGTATGTATGTATGGTCCGTTCTTTATGCGTTCGCGAACGGTCCATCCGATTGAGATGAAATTTTCTACACGTCTTCTTCTCATTCCAGTGCAACCAACTGTCATAGTTTTATCTATCAGCTATCAGCTATTACCTTACTAAAATTTAATTTCGTAATTACATGACTGAACATAAGAAAATATAAAACAAGGGACATAACTTTTAGTAGCATTGTTATATCTTAAGTTAAGTCCCCTGGCTATAGATAGATAGATAGATAGATAGATAGATAGATAGATAGATAGATAGATAGATAGATAGATAGATAGATAGATAGATAGATAGATAGATAGATAGACAGATCCCCGCTAAGGCGTGGGCGAAGCCGGGCCGGGTCAGACAGACAGACAGACAGACAGACAGAGAGATAGACAGACAGACAGTCGGGAACGGGAACTTATATGACTACTTATATGAATTAAATGAGATGCTCCCCACCAGGGACTGGGTGAAGCCGGGCCGGGTCAGACAGACAGACAGACAGACAGACAGACAGACAGACAGACAGACAGACAGACAGACAGACAGACAGACAGACAGACAGACAGATCCCCGCTAGGGACTGGGCGAAGCCGGGCCGGGTCAGACAGACAGACAGACAGTCGGGAACGGGATCTTATATGACTACTTATATGAATTAAATGAGATGCTCCCCACCAGGAGCTGAGCGAAACCGGGCTGGGTCAGACAGACAGACAGACAGACAGACAGACAGACAGACAGACAGACAGACAGATAGACAGATAGACCGACATATAGACAGATAGATAGATAGATAGATAGATAGATAGATAGATAGATAGATAGATAGATAGATAGATAGATAGATAGATAGATAGATAGATCCCCGCCAGGGCCTGGGCGAAGCCGGGCCGGGTCATCTAGTAAACTATAATTAACAGTTAGTTGCATATCCTTTATAGGACGTTGCAGTCAACTCCCACATTTTGTTTTTGGATGATTGTTGTGTCTTGGCAAGTTTACTTTCAGTAGTTTGCCATTGCTGTCTAATGCACAGACCATATGACCATGAGGAAGTCTATAGAACACACCATAATAAAATATGGTCAGAATAAAGTCTTATGAACAGACCACATCAGAATATGACAATGAAAAATTCTTACAGAATATTCAAAGAAGGGTAACGTTTTAATCTGCTGAAATATACCATCGCCAGCCGTTTCTGCAGTATGTCAATGCACGATGATGATGATGTTTTACCCAAAGTGTTTATATCTGTTTTAGGAAATCACATTGCTAACCAGGTCATACAAGTGCTGACGGGTACAAGCATGTTTGTTGGAGGAATCATGGCTTTTATACTGGACAATACAATGCCAGGTAATGTCACTATTTGATTGTGACATGCAAAGTTCAGCAATATAACTTTGTTTTTCATTAATTTATTCCAGGTTCGGATTTATTTGCTCGGAGTGAACGTCCTCATATCATTAACTTATTTAACTTATCGGTGCGATATTTCTGCAATTACTAGTGTCGCTGGCATGCTTTTAAATGGCTAACGGTGTGATCGAAGTAGGCTGGCAGAAATGCAAACAAGAACACACATAGCTTTGTAAAAACTAAAGCAATTAAACCTTTATTAATTGGAACAACAGTAAAAGCATGCCCAAAATAACTGGCATGGCCTAATTTTGCATGGGTTTCAGCTTCTCCAACTGGCTGTGCCATATTGTCTGTATTTCATCTGACTCAATCACTGATATAATTGATGTTTAATAGAGAGTGTATTATTTTACATGTTCTCCACTGCTATGAACTTCAGTGCATTGAGCCCGTTTTGAGTTTTAACATTATCTATCCCATGTAAATATTGAGAGATAAACTTCTGTTAAATGTTATTTCGAGGTATTTAATTATGATCTATGTGTTGATTGTTGCCAGTGACGTTCGGGTCCGTATCCCTAATAAGTTGGTTATTTAAAGAACATTATACCAAACAATAAAACAAGGCGATATACTCTTATATATAGTTACTATATGTTATTCATTCAACAAACTGAAACACTTTCTCTTGAAACAAATTTTTACAGAAATTGACTTTTAGGCAAATCAAATGATCGGTAGCGGGGTAGGGGTATCCCCTATCAAAGGAGAAGTAAGGCGCCTCCTTCCCTCCGCTAGCCTACGGGACACCCTTGGGCAAGGTGGAGTACCCGTTTAGCCCCCCGATCAGGGTTACGTAAAGCCATGGGTGCAGGTGGTGGATGAAGATGGAGAGCAGCCGACAGATAGTTGTAGGTTATGGTCTCCACCTTCACGACGGTAGGCAGAGGATCTCCTTTTTTGAGGAGACAATGGCTACGGTCACTGACCAGTATGGTCACTGCTGTGAAGGAAAGCAATGGCAAACTACCTTCTTTACACATGCCAAGAAAATCATGTTGTGTTCACTTATCGATAATCAGAGAAACGGCGTGATCCACGACTCTGTTGATCGAGTGAGATGGCAGAACATGACCGCCCACGCTTACCGGCATGGCACATGATGGATGTGTCATAGGAGGTAGAATATCAAGGACAGGAAGATGTAATTTCCTATACTTATGTGCTCAAAGACAAAGAAGCGCAACACTGACTTTTAATGGGCCAGAGAAGAAAAGGACAATAAGGAGAAATAGAGAAAGAGCACTGTGTATATCCTCCTCTGTTAACAAGAAAAGGGGTAGAATTAAGACAGAAGATTCCAGGAGTTCTTAGGGCGGGGGATGTACTGTTGTACACCCCAGACAGAAGATTACACTGCTGGACTGTAACAGGATCAATGAGTTTACACAACAAACTACAGACTAAACAAAACAAATTAGGAACAACAAAATTAGGTTTTTATTGGCAGAACTGCATGATTCAGGAACAAACAGGCATCTTGACATGTCACATAACTGACATATACAGAAATGGGAACCTATGTTCCCACAGTAATCACTGCTGCCTAACATCGCTATGCACATGACTAGGTACCCATCTCCACAAACCAACATGGACATGGCAACAACAGAGCCTCAACGTAAACAACAACATAACAGCAGGTATGGACTCTCTATTGTAATCATCTCAGGACTCATGGACAGTTGGTACATACAGAAATGGGAATCTGAAATCCCAGAGATAACTGCTGCCTAGTACTAACTACAGGGGCGGTCTCTAAATGACAGTGAGACCTCAATCATGTTCAGTTGAGTCGAAGGGCACCCTCAATACCCACACAAGACACCCGCATCACATAAGTCGACTGGGACCAGATACAGCGAAAAACCATAACATAACGAGTAACAAAACTATAACCCTAACAGCAGAGATATAGTGGCATAAACACGCATAAACAGGTATACGAAGGGGTATTTAAAAAAAAGGGGGATGTGAGCGGCCTACGACATTAACCAGAGCCGGGGCTCAAGTTTGCTCTACAACCCACAAACATGGCCAGGGGTCACTACCAAGAGTGGGCTTACAAATTGCCAGTCATTTTGATGGATTTCCTCGGTCCTCGTGTGTGGGCCACACAAGCCAGTCATGGTTAAAAATAGAGGCATTTGTGACTCCCTGCTATGGTCCAGTGACTGGGGAGGGCCGGTTAAAGCCTCCCTATTCTATACAACAGCGATCTACATAATCACTCCTTCGGCCACGGTTGTCTGGTTTGGAGAGACCGGGAAACTGACACGCGCCTCTATTTATCCTCGCCCCAGGGCACTGCAAGGGATGCTGGTACTGGTAACATTATCATCATCATGTATCGCGCCAGACGATTACACATCACACCCCCAATTTTTCGACGGTCCCTGGTCGAATAGTCTAGACCCTTAGGGTTTAGACAAAACACTAGGGCTATTTAAGTAAACAATCAATTAAGGGGATTTCACCATGGGACTTAAACCTCTCAGCGTAAAATTGTCACCAGTTATATTTTCTGAACCTGCCTTAAAAACATACATCAGTGACAATTTTAAAAAAATCAGTCCCTGACGAAAGATAATACCATATCTTATGAGTAGCCATGAGGAATATGCAGTCTGCATACACAATAAACTAGCAAACCTGACATCAACATCAACACTTAGCTCCATGGATGCAATACGTAGGGGCACCCAAAAAAATTTCACACAGGCATCCCCTTAAATTTACAATCTCTACCTGTAACCCAAAAACAACAATGACCGGAATACCATGCATGCTATCCACTAGATCACCTGCAAACCAAGATGTAGACATCCCTGCCACTGAAAAAAAATATAATTCCCATGACTATGCAGGCAAACCCAGTTTTTGTTTTCCCGGTCTGATTCTGGTAGCCCCGCTTCAGCCAGCCGCATCCACCAGTTCCATGGGATGAGTCAGTAATTTCTCAGTTGTCACCATGGTACCCAAATGAAGCGGGGTAGGAAAATACCTGTACATGAAAAAAAAAACAAAGCAAAACAAAACATGCTGGAAGACATGGCGTCTTGGACTCACTTTCTGTGCGTGGGGATTCCTAATTCGAATTAATATTGCGTGACACAAAATAATTAACTAGTAATTAATTATTTGTCCATAAAGTGTGTCGCAGAAATATATAACGAATGTTTCTGTCTGATGATGCTCACTGGATATCGTTTCCTCCCACTATTATGTGTCTCTTTTGAATTGTCTTATGCACAGGGGAAATATAGGAAATCAGTTCATTCACTGCTCGATGATTCTCGCTGGATGCTATTTCTTCTCACTGAATGTCTATTATGTGTCGCTTCTAAATTTTCTATGCACGGGGGAAATATAGGAAATCACTGTTCACTCGACCCGCAACACTCAATATGTCCACCCATGACATCATGAACATGGATGAACACGCTAGTATTAACTCCTCTGCTTCCGCCTATAAGGAAAGGATTTTCTTATCACCACAGGTAACATTGTCATCTGTCACTTCAAACTGACATGGTGAACTGATGCACAATAAGGGAAACATCCCCCTCGATGATCTCAGGTGATGGTGCCACCGGTGGGGATTGAATATGGATGTCCAGCGCTCTGCTGCTGGTGGGACACACTGGTGGGATGGATTTCTGATGTCCCCTCTTCCAGACAACAAGGGAAAGGTACTTCTATGGATGGCCCCAGATGTTGGCACTGCTGAAATCAGTCGCATGAACAGTCCACAACTGTTCTCCCAAAAGAATCAACAGAATTTTTCTCTTGGACAAGCACAGCTCTATTGAATGTGGGGGCATTCTGCTCTCATGGAGTCATCAACCACCTCTGTAGCTTTCTGAGTAAAGCTTGATGGTTTCAGTAGGAATATACATGCATATTCCAAAAGACTTTATACCTAAAGTTTGGTGACCTTCGTTGGAGTGTTCATCACTCTTAATTTATACCAGCGGACTCAGACTGAGTGCCGGCTGGGTGGGAAACTTCGGTTCCCTATAACATGGAATAAGGTCACCTTTAATTTCGACGACTGAGATGTGGTGTAGATCTGGAGGCTCTTCTCTCAATGCTGTGCTTCTTGGAGGACTTGGGGAACAACCTGAACCAGTTAATGTCTTTGGCCAGGGACCTCTCACACCCCCAAAAAGCCAAAAAAAATAAAAACATGGAACTACCACCTAATAGAATCATTGAAGACTGGAACAGACACCAACAAGATAATCTAAAGGCCGCCAAACAATCCTGGCCGAGGCTCGCCACTTGTCATAGGAGGAAAATATATCAAGGACAGGAAGATGTAATTTCCTATACTTATGTGCTCAAAGACAAAGAAGCGCAACACTGACTTTTAATGGGCCAGAGAAGAAAAGGACAATAAGGAGAAATAGAGAAAGAGCACTGTGTATATCCTCCTCTGTTAACAAGAAAAGGGGTAGAATTAAGACAGAAGATTCCAGGAGTTCTTAGGGCGGGGGATGTACTGTTGTACACCCCAGACAGAAGATTACACTGCTGGACTGTAACAGGATCAATGAGTTTTACACAACAAACTACAGACTAAACAAAACAAATTAGGAACAACAAAATTAGGTTTTTATTGGCAGAACTGCATGATTCAGGAACAAACAGGCATCTTGACATGTCACATAACTGACATATACAGAAATGGGAACCTATGTTCCCACAGTAATCACTGCTGCCTAACATCGCTATGCACATGACTAGGTACCCATCTCCACAAACCAACATGGACATGGCAACAACAGAGCCTCAACGTAAACAACAACATAACAGCAGGTATGGACTCTCTATTGTAATCATCTCAGGACTCATGGACAGTTGGTACATACAGAAATGGGAATCTGAAATCCCAGAGATAACTGCTGCCTAGTACTAACTACAGGGGCGGTCTCTAAATGACAGTGAGACCTCAATCATGTTCAGTTGAGTCGAAGGGCACCCTCAATACCCACACAAGACACCCGCATCACATAAGTCGACTGGGACCAGATACAGCGAAAAACCATAACATAACGAGTAACAAAACTATAACCCTAACAGCAGAGATATAGTGGCATAAACACGCATAAACAGGTATACGAAGGGGTATAAAAAAAAGGGGGATGTGAGCGGCCTACGACATTAACCAGAGCCGGGGCTCAAGTTTGCTCTACAACCCACAAAACATGGCCAGGGGTCACTACCAGAGTGGGCTTACAAATTGCCAGTCATTTTGATGGATTTCCTCGTCCTCGTGTGTGGGCCACACAAGCCAGTCATGGTTAAAAATAGAGGCATTTGTGACTCCCTGCTCTGGTCCAGTGACTGGGGAGGGCCGGTTAAAGCCTCCCTATTCTATACAACAGCGATCTACATAATCACTCCTTCGGCCACGGTTGTCTGGTTTGGAGAGACCGGGAAACTGACACGCGCCTCTATTTATCCTCGCTTCCAGAGCGGCTTCCCATCGTACCCCAGGGCACTGCAAGGGATGCTGGTACTGGTAACATTATCATCATCATGTATCGCGCCAGACGATTACAGATGGATGGATACCAAAAATTATGGCGGAATCTGTTTCCTTGCACCATTCACTTTATTTATCTATCGCAACTTGCATGTCTTTAGATATGTGTATCCTATTTCTCCCCTGTTCATAAACACATCGTCCGCAATTGTCTTGCCATGTCCAATACATTCTGGGGTACAATGATATCGATTATTGAAACCAACACACACACACACTCACACACACACACACATACACACACCCACCCACACACACACACACACACACACACACACAACAAGTATATGGTTAATTGTTGTTTCTGTCTTCTTATTATATTTCATCAGGCACTATAGAAGAACGTGGACTTCATGAGTGGAAGAAAGTCACCGCTGCACAAGCTGAACAAGTTGGCAAAACATATGACATTCCCTTTATACAGAAGTATCTAGACCGTGTTTCTTGTCTCAGGTAAGTTGACAGAATAGTTAGTGAAGTAGAAGGCGCTGGACTGTGGTAAAAGAATGAAGATAGAAACTAACGTCGGAAGTTAGAGATGTGTACATATGTATGTGCAATAGACAGTGAGTAATGAATGTGTGCAAAAACTGGAGACAGTGAAGATATTGTTTTGGGGAATCATCTGAACATATTTGTGGGCAGGGAAGAAACGAATCGCTTCACTCGTTGTAATGCCATGTTCTTGGAGTCTGGTCAAGAATCCATTCTGATAAACGGCAGTTATTCTTGGAATGTCGACGCACGCGTTAGGAAGAGATTGGAACATAGCGACTTTATGAGACAAATGTTGCCAATATTTTGAGTAATCAGAGGACCAGTCATAACATCTGATGGGAGATGCCTTGAAGAGATTAAAGAAGAATCCCCATGGCAAAGGTAGCCTTTTGCAAGATGAAAATCATACTGACCAATTAGAAAAATGTCATTTGCAACGAGTAAAAGAGTGTTGAAGTGCTACTTAGAGCCTGTACTTTTGCATGAATGTGAAGCGTGGGACAATGGGCATGTCACGCTGATAAACATCTGATAGAAATGTGGTTTCTGAGGAAAATGCAAAGAATACCATGGATAGACAGAAAAAACAACAACCAATAAGAAACAAATAAAAATAGTAAACTGATCAGAGAAATTAGACGTAGACAGTCATATTATTTTGAGCATGTTATGAGAAGAAATAAATTGGAAAACTTGGTGACAACTGGCAAGATCGAGTGGATAAGAACAAGATGAAGACAGAGAAGTAAGTACCTGGATGGCTTGACCACGTGGCATGACCGAAACAGGAACACTGAAGTGATCCACGACTCTGGTGATCGAGTGAAATGGCAAATCATGACCGTCCACGCTTACCGGCATGGAACATGATGGATGGATGGAACTAGAGTTACTAACAACTAGAGCCTGAAAGGCCATACTGAAAGTAGAACATTATATACAGCTATAAGTAAGTGATAAGCAATGTGCAATGTTCTGTTACCACGTCATGAGAAGAGAGACATCGGGAAACATCATAACGACTGGAAATATAAGACTGATAATATAATCGGTAGAATAGTTAGATGCAGACCGAGAGAAATGATGCTGGACGGACTGTGACAATCAATAGAGCCACAGCATCAATAAAATATATTAATCGTGGACACCACACCAATGAACATGATCTGTGGAGATTTAAGAGCGTCGATGCCATTTCTCAAGGGTTATGATGATGATGAAATCGGATGTCTGTAACTCGATTATCAGAAATATCGAGGACCACTTTATGAATCCAACTGATAGCAAAATAAAGACTTATGTTGTTTTTCCATGTGTACAAAGGTGGCACATTCGTTGAGTTGGGACGTAATAAGATTATTACAAATGTGGGCACGGACGGTCTTATTAACATGAGGAGTTATTATTATTTTTTTATTTTTTTTCTAATTAAAGAAGAAATTTCGGGATTTTTGTCTTCAATAGTACATAAAAGTACTTAAAAATAGCAGGAACCAAGAAGCATAAAAATAATAACATTATAAAGGATATGATCATCGAAGACAACTGGCTCATTCACTGTACCATGGTTCGAAAACAGAAATACGTTTTGCATATTACACTTCACAGTGAGAGAACTGCGGGTCTCTCTGGTCCAGGGATTATACGACTTTCTCCGTAATCCGGTATACTCTCGTGAGTAACATGACGTGCGCGAGAATTGGTAGCGGTGCTCTCCGGGTAGGTAACTTACGGGATATGTGAGACGGTTGCTCAGAAAGCAATGGCAAACTACGTAAACTAGCGTAATCTTGCCAAGAAATCAACAATTAGCTGAAAGATGCTGATGTTGTACAGCGATGTCCTGTAAAGGATATGCGAAACACCCCCCCCCCCCCCCAAAAAAAAAAAAAAAAAATAAAAAATAAAAAATAAATAAATAAATAAATAAATAAATGAGAGAACTGTGATGGAAGACATAACTCCTTAAGGAATTGGCTAGCACACATATGCATATGGGACATTAATGACACCTTGGGCATGTGGGTGCATGCGGCGGGAGAACTGGCAAGAGACTGAGACACTTCTCGGCAGTCCGTGATATGAGTGGCGTTCTGCAAATGACCTGCTATCCTCATCATCCAGTGCCTTGCCGGCTGGCGTAGGTGATCATGCCTCTCTACAAATCGCGATCCCCGACCGCATGGATCAATGTGTTGACTCCCTTCTGTGCCTTGACACAAGACTGTCAAGAATCTTTTCCCGCTGTCTTCCTCAATCCTCTCTTTCCGCAAATCGTTCCGGTTGTCACGACATGTAACAGTTGTTGTCTTCTTATAAAAAAATAATTTACTGTCTCTTTCTGATGTTTGTGATAAGTTGTCTTTGCGACTCAGCTTCCCTCAAAATGTCCAGATTGCTCATTTTAGCTGTCCAATTAATTTTCAGCATTCTTCTACAAAACCACATCTCCAAGGTTTCCATGGACCTGTTTCGCCTGTTTACTCATTCATTGGCACCTTGCCGTCTTGACAGACGATAGTTTGTGCTTTAAAAAGGCATAATAACTTTTAACTATGGCGGTAGCGAGTGTGACTGATAAGGCCAATTTGCGCTGTAAATATCCGTTCACAGTGGGTGCATGTGAACACGTGGTCATTTCCACCATCATGCACCATCTTACGTCTCAAACGCTTGGTGTGTGACTTTTCTGCAATAATTTTCTCCTTTGACTTTATTCCATTTCTGATATTTGCCCTCCATGCAATACGTTCAGCGGCGACTTGCTCCCAATGTGCATTATCAATGCCTGTATCAATCATGTCCCGCTTACACACATCTTTGTATCGTAGTAGAGGCCGACCCTGAGATCTCTTACCCATCTGTAATTCACCAAAAAGATATCCTTTGGTATTCTACCATCATCCATCCTCCTAAGATGTCCTATCCATCTAAGTCTACGAAGACTGAGCATGGAATAAACTGTCACACAACCTGATCTTTCCAATACTTCAGTATTTGTGATTTTGTCTTGCCACTTAATACCAAGAATTCTTCGCAGACACCGCATATGAAAAGCTGTTTAAGTTGTTCTCTTGGTGTGAGTAAGTTGTCCAGGTTTCACTGCCATAGAGAAGAGCACTAAGAAACACAGGCTTGATAGACAATGACTTTTGTTTTGGCAGTAAGCTTCCTGTTCTCCCAGACTCTTTTTCTTAACCTGTTCATTGCTGCCTTACCAATCCGGATGTTGATTTCCTGATCTAGGGATAATTTGCTATTTACCACTGATCCTAGATATGTAAAATGGTCTACTATCTCTAGTTCGGCGTCGTCAATAAAGATTGATGGTACCCCATGTGCACCTTGTGACATAATCTGTGTCTTCTTTTTGCTAATTGTTAAACCAAATTCAGAACAAGCATTGGAGAATGCAGATAGTAGACATTGCAATTCTTCCTCAGAATGGGTCGTAACTGCAGCATCATCTGCAAAAAGCAACTCGCTGATCAGTACCCTCCTAATTTTGGTCTTAGCCTTCAATCTCTGAGCATTGTAGAGGCCGCCATCTGAGCGTGAGTGAATGTATATACCACCATCCTGATCATGAAATGCATATTTCAGTAGAAGTGAAAAGTATATTCCAAAGAGGGTGGGAGCTAGTACACAACCTTGCTTAACTCCACTCTTGATTTCAAATTCTTCAGAAGTTGCACCATCAAACTTGATTATACCCTTCATGCCTGTGTGGAACGATTCCACAATGGACAGAAGAGTTGGTGGGCAGCCAATCTTCTTTAGTGCCTTGAACAGACCCTCACGACTGACCAAATCAAATGCCTTTGTGAGATCGATGAAGGCAATAAACAGTGGTTGATTCTGTTCACGGCATTTTTCTTGCATTTGTCGCAATGAGAATATCATATCAGTGGTAGACCGGTTCTGTCGAAAGCCACACTGTGATTCGGGTAGACTTGATCTCCTAGGACTTGAAGTCTGCGCAGAACAATTCTGGCAAATACTTTTCCAACAATACACAGAAGTGAGATACCCCTATAGTTGTTGCAGTCGCTCCAGATCGCCCTTGTTCTTGTACAGTGTTATGATGCTCGAATCTTTGAAATCCTGTGGGACTTGTCCTTCACGCCAGCATAGCTCTATTAGCTGGTGGATCTGTATAGTGAGTGTGTCTTGCCCACTCCTGATAACCTCTATTGGAATTCCATCCTTAACTGGAGCCTTGCCAGATGCAAGTTCATTTATAGCACACTTAACTTCTGTTATGGTGGGAAGTGTGTCCAGGTGGTCAAGAGTTGGCAGAGCCTCTATGGCGTTGAGGGCATCATCCGCTAGTTTGGTCTCACTTGAGTAAAGCTCCAAATAGTGCTCTACCCATCTGTCCATCTGCTGTTTCTTATCAGTGATGATTTCTCCAGTCAAGGTTTTCAATGGTGCACTTCTTTTGATCACTGGACCACAGGCTTTCTTTATTCCTTCATACATGCTTCTTATGTCTCCCTTATCACTTGCGATTTGAATGGACTCACATAACTTGATCCAATAATCATTTGCACACTGCCTGGCAGCCTTTTGCACATCCTTCCTAGCTTGCCTAAGCTCACTCAGAGTGTTACGCGTTGGTCTTTCCTTGTTTCTTAAGAGAGCTTTCTTCTTCTTATCAATCAAGGGCTGCAGAGTCTCGCTGTTGGCCGCAAACCAGTCCTGCCTCTTATGATCCACAGTGCCGTAAACCCCTACGGCAGTTTTATAAAGTGTTTCCTTAATTTGACCCCACTTTTCATTTACTGTACAATTTTCTGGTGTATCAGTGAAAGCGTCTTCAAGTTGCTGTTGAAACTGAAAGCACTTTTCAGGATCATGAGTGTTAATAATATTAATCCTGAGGCTAGATTTGTGTTTAGCTGTGTAGATTCTCTTTGGTCTCAGTCTAACCCTTGCAACAACCAAAGAATGATCTGTATCATAGTCAGCACTGTGGTAACTACGAGTCAATGATATATGGTTCAGATATTGTCTCCGTGTGATGATGAAGTCCAGCTGGTGCCAATGGCCGGATCTTGGATGTTTCCATGTGACCTTATGCATCTCTTTTGTTTTAAAAAAAGGAGTTTGTAATACATAGGTCATTACTGGTGCAATGCTCCAGCAGCCTTTGCCCATTTTCATTCATGCGACCGATGTTGTATTTTCCAAGGCACACTGGCCATGAACTCGAGTCCTTGCCCACGCGAGCATTGAAATCACCGAGCATATAAATGTAGTCAGATTTTGGAACTGCCTTGATCACGGAGTCTAACTCCTCATAGAACGAATCCTTCACATCATCAGAGGAATCGAGTGTCGGTGCATATGCAGTAATAATGGTGGCAAACCCACAAGAGGTTGCCAAGCGCAGGGATAATAGTCTTTCATTTCCTCCTGCTGGAATTTCAATCATTCCCAGTAGCGAATTCTTCACTGCAAAGCCCACACCGTGTTGCCTTTTTTCTGCCTGCCCTCTACCCTTCCAGAAAAAGGTGTAGTTGTTTTCCCTGAGTGACCCTTCCTCAGCGAGGCGAGTCTCCTGCAGGCCAGCAATATCATGTTTAGACAATTGAGTTCGGCATCAATCACAGCCGTTTTTCTCACATCGTCAATATTGGATCAAGTCAGTGGAAAATCCTGGACACATGGTTCTCACGTTCCAGGTTGCAAGCCGTAGCTTGAGGTTTCTATTTTTATTTTTGTTTGTACCTGGTGCATTGGTTTTACAGCCTGCGATTCAGATTTTGTCCTAGCCCCAAGCACCCATTGAAGCAGGCAGGCTGTGGCGGATCAGCACCCAATTGGCTGGGGCTGCCCAGCTTGAGGCGGGCGGTAGCTGATCAGTGACACCTATAGGTGTCTCCCACCGTCAGAGGCAACGCGTGGCGCCCCATGTCTACGCCAACTGACAAGGACTTATAACCCGTAACAGTTGCCTCTCGCTTTGATTCCTGAGACCAGTTAAGACCAGGGATGGAGTTATTGCCTCTCCATAGCACAAAGCCTGGGCTAAAATATAGAGATCATGTGTTGCCCATGCAGCATGATCCCTCTCTCGGCCTGCCTAGTTTACTCCAGAGGAAAGGTAACACCCCTACATTGGAACAAGACAAGCTGCAGAAGCTGCCGGATCAGCAAAGCAATGCTCTAACTGTCCGCCTGTCGGAGCTTCGATCCTAGACCAGTCGCCAACCAAGGCTTAGGGCCTGGTCTGCCCTGCCATGACATTTTGTCTTTAGCTTGCATTTCCTCGCACCAGGGTAAGGCTTGTACCCTCCCAATTGCGCTCTTCCGCCCGAAGCCGTTGGCACAATGTGGGGTGTCGGGTTTGGTAAGCGCCGCCCAACGTTCAGCGCTAACAGAAACCAGGTAGTACCGTCTACTGTTATACGGTAGCTCAGTCATATCTGACTAAGACCTGACACCAGCCTGTTTACTAATTGTCATATATTTAGGATTGGTTCCAAGTGACACGCAGGAACTCTCTTTCTAACTTTCAAGGACAATGACTTATTGCATAACACGTTCTTCATTTGATAGAATGCAGTTTTTGCTTATCAAATTCTGTTTTTTATCTCAGTGATGCATCTTCCATCTGATGTTATCCATGTGCCTAGGTATCTGGATTTCTGCACGTGCCCCAAAATAACGTCACCTACTTACCTACTTACGACATTTACTATGCGACGGTGATTTTTCATAGAACACATTGAATCGTAATTAATATACTTCTCTGTTGTTTTCAGGTATGTGCCATTTTGTCCTGGTTCTTTTCTGGACAAGAAACGTTCTAATGAAAGTGATGACAATGGTGTAGATGCAACAATACACAACGGCAATGAAAACCCAGTGTATGAGCCTGATCACCCAGCAGAAACATATGAGAGACTGAACACACGTGTTTAAGAATAGGGAGAATTATGCGTTGTTATGTAAATAATACAAACTGAATGTAAAGACAGCGATTATGATAATAGATACCTGTTATATATGTAATTAATTTCATATGACGTGTGTATGTGTGTAGAGAAAACAGAGGAAAGATAGAGAGAGACAGAGAGAGAGAGAGAGAGAGAGAGAGAGAGAGAGAGAGAGAGAGAGAGAGAGAGAGAGAGAGAGAGAGAGAGAGAGGAGGGAGGGAGGAATTGATGAGGCAAACAGAAGAAAGTATATTTCACGAAGAATCCCTGCGGTAAAGGTAACCTTCTGCAATATGGAAAACTCATTGACCAATAAAAATGTGCCAACTGAAACGGAAATACAATGTTGCATTCTTTATATACTATACTGGTGTATGCATGTGACACGGGGACAATAAACAGAGACACTCTCGAAACATCTAATGACTGTGGAAATGTGTTTTATCGTGAAAATGCAAGATACTACGCAGTCTTGAAACCCAATGATAGGTCTGTAAGGCACAAAATGCAAACCTTATATTGATTAGAGTAATATTAGGCGTAGATCGTGAAGCATCATTTGGTGACGTTTCATGAAAAATAAACCGAAAACTAGTGACAACTGACACGTATCGGGAATAAGCAATGGGGACGTAGAGAGATAATATTTTGTTGTGTGACCACATGACACAGGCATACACAAGAACCAGACCTAATCCAAGAGCTTTAGTGGTCAGTTGGGTAGATTGCGAACTCATGACCGCCCACGCTAATCGCACGACTGTAGTGAGTGGGTAACGATTGCGAACCATGAACCGCCCACGCTTATCGGTAGGGGCACATGAGATGATAATGCTATTTCACTATTGTTTGTAATTAGCATCACGTATTGAATAAAATTCCCGAAGTAAATTATCCAGGAGAGGACATCTCAAAGTTGGCGGCATTTCCAACCTGATGGCCTTATTGCGTTTCTTTAACAGGACATCGCATTCCACCATTACTTTTATATTGCTGTTGGTAATTATATCGTTCTGTAAATTGCTATTAATTTGACGGTTTGCCATGATATGGCTAAGGCCTTATCGTTAATAAATAAAAATTAAGAGCACCGTTCCGAACTGCTTGCTTCTGTCTCCGTACCCGGTTGGTCGGATTGTGAAACTACCCTTAAGCCACAGACAACTTAATCTGTCTATAATGAGTGTACAGCTTTAAATTGTAAGCACGTTTATAACCTCGTAGTCTTCATAAGTCCAGGAATCCCTGACGAAGGAGTTAACGTGCTGTCTCCTAATCCGTATATATGCTGCAATGAGATTCGCGCGTGGATCGCGTAGCGTTGGTTACTTAACGAGTATGTACAGCCGGTCCTCTCTAGCAAAGCAATTTCTCTAATCTAACCGTGAGGTGGTGCATGTGGTTTTCAAACATGTTGGTGTGTAGTACATAAACAGGTTAGTGTTTGGTCAGGGTCACATGCGCCCTTCGTTGTCCATAATCAACCAAATGTGATCCTATGGAAGACGGTTATATAAGTCAACTAGGGCAGAACGAAATAGTCAGGTGTCATCCATTCTGGACTCGGCAGCACGGAAAATATTTGGCTGACCTAACTTAGTATGAGGAAGTGTAGGCGCGTGGCAGTGGGCTCGAAGTACCGGTCATGGCGCTCATGATGCATATGAGCGCTAAAAGCGCTGCACTACCGAGTACTGGATGTGCGTCGTGCCATGTACACATAGGAGACATAATACAGTGTGTGTGTAGCTTTGCCGTCACTAACAATTCCAACACTCCGATCGGCGGATGGATAACAAGACGCTTGCTACTGGCGGCGATGTATGTGCACTATGCTCAATGGGCGTCGAAAGACGGACGGTTAAACTCATCCATGGGAGGCTACCATACTTGTGGTATGTCAGTGACTTCCCCAGGGGTGTCGCTCTATGGGTGACGAAATAGTGAACCTGCAGGTCGGGGATCGATGTTGCGTTGCTGTTATATAGTCTATTGGCGCTGTCCTACAGACTTTTCATATCAGACCCCTAGTAGCATGGGTTGACAGTCCCGGTCCCTGTGCTCCTCTCTACAATGGGGTATAATTAGGAGGGGATAACATAAGGGATTGCCTTCTCTCCAGTGCTTGTGGAACACATGCCTAGGTCCAACTGTTAGGAAGAGCTGCCAACAGCTTTGCTTTGGACCTCTGTTACTAGTTCCTATCCGTTCATTGAGATACCTCAGCATCTGTTGACTTTCTCTCCATACATCCATCATGGGCCATGCCAGTAAGCGTGGCCTGGTCATGTTCTGCCATCTCACTCTCACCTCGATCAACAGGTCGTGGATCAGTTCCGTGTTTCTGTCTTCGACCATGGGCCAACTAGGCCAAGCCATCCGATACTATTGTTATCTTTCTAGTCTTCCCCTCCCCTTGGTCTTGGCGCTCCCCTCGGATCTGCTCTAACCAGTTATCACCAGACTTTCTCGCAAAGCATTTCTTCTGTGACTGGCACAAAAAAATTGTGACTGTCTACGTCTAAGTGTCTCTGATCATTTACGCTATCGTCATCTCTTTTTCTTGAAGGACTTGTGTCATTGTTCTTTCACTGGCTGTCCATGGTAATCCTTTGCATTTTTTCCTCAGAAACCACATTTCTATCACCATCAATATGTTTTTTCAGCCGGGCTGTTCAGTTGTCCAACTCTCCACATCCAAATAAAAGTCACAGGTTCTATGTAAGCACATCCTCAACACTCCTTTTTTCGCTCGTTTCAATTGACATCTTTTTATTGGTCAGTATGTGTTTTCTTTGCTAAGGTACTTTTTTGGCCATGTGGCGATCCCTTGTTCTACTAATCTCTTTCAAGGCTCCCCATCGATGTTTTACTGTTCCGAGATAATTGTACCTATTCACGGCTTGTTAAGGAATATTTCCCCCATTTCCTTGTATATTACACTGTGGTATTTCGTTCTTTTTCCAAGTGACGACCATAATCTGTGTCCTTTTTTATTACAATTTATTCTAAACCCTTGTTGTTCCCTGTGTGTAACAACCGCAATTACTAATTTTTTGGCAGATCCTGTTCATTGCTTTCTCATATTCAGTTTTAAATATGGGCTAGCTGCTAGCTTCTCCTTTTTCGTCGCTGATTTGTGAT
>JACEFZ010007312.1:0-36050 GCA_014155875.1 Cepaea nemoralis | reverse complement strand
TGGGGGGGGTGTGTGTGGGGTTTTTTGGGTTTGGGAAAAGAGAAAAAGGAGAGAGAAAAAATAAAGAGACTTGGGGAGTGAAGAAGAGAAAGAGGAAAAAGAGAGAGAGAGAGAGAGAGAGAGAGAGAGAGAGAGAGAGAGAGAGAGAGAGAGAGAGAGAGAGAGAGAGAGGAGAGAGAGAGAGAAGCCATTCCATAGAGATTGAAGGGGGATTTTAAATCATACTTGGGAATGAGACAAAATAAATCTTATCATCATCATATTATCTTGATCTTCTCCATTCCACCGCCTCCTCCATCTTCTTCTCCTCCTCCTCCACCTCTCCCCCTCTACCTCCGCTTTCTCATTCCTCTTCTTCTTCGCATCGCTTCTCTTCCTATCCCACATCTGTGAGTCACAGGTGTACCAAGGTGAAAGGGACCCGAGTCAAGAGAAAATTTGCGTAAACAGCGAATATGATTTTCAACTCAACACTTGTTTTTCTCCTAAAACAATCTTGGACAAGGAAGTAATCATATTAATTATACAGTAAATGATATTCTGACGTAACCAGGTAACGCGAAAAGTGGGCTTAGAAAACTTCGGACTTAAAGGTAGATGGGGGTCACCCGCAACACTCTCTCTAACAGTAGTAGATTTGGTTGTAACAGACGGACAATTCGCTAGAGCAAATAAGGTCGAGAACGTCAGCTGGAAGAAAGTAAGATTCAGCTGTAAGTATTGTGTACAAGGGGAAATTACCAAGAAATATACCGAGAACAGATTTCATACGTGACTTATGTGGTGCTTGGGTATAGTTCTTCTGGTTGTGATACTTTTTCAATTGTATGTTGATTATGGATGTGATTACACAGGGGAGATGTTGTATGTTGATTGTAAATGTGATTACAGATGGGAGATGCGGTAGTTCATTGCCTAGACACCTGCCTGTCAGCCCACGGGTGACGAGTTAAAATCACCCTGAGTCGGATCTTTCCAATTGCCCAGGGCTACTAGGTGGGCCCAGCCTAGGATAGGTACGAGGAAATATCTTGGGAAGAGAAGGTGGCCCGTGTGATGTTGACCACATTATCCCTAGAATATCGATTGGTATGTAACTATATAGATCTGACACCTTATGCTCAATATGGCGTAAAGCGGAGCTGAGTGGTCTCGAGATATGGTGTCGCCTCGAGTGCTGGAGGGCCCGAGTGGTTAGGCCGGGATGTTTTTCACGTGGATTTGTAGTAACAAAATTTCCCCTGGTCTCTGGATAGTGAGATCGGACGCCCGTGTGTATTGTTGCGCACGTAAAAAAAAATCCCTTGGCAGTTGGAAATCGAAAAAGAGTAGCCTAAACAGCGCTGCCCGGGCAAAATATCGTGTTAAAGAATATAACCAAAGTATTTCAGGATCCTCGCCGGTGCTACGGAGTTCGTGCACTGAGCTGAGATTCTCCAAACTCCAGAAACCCGTGTGCCGTAATGGTGATCCGTTGACTAAACTAAAACTGGTATAAAGCTCGCAAATGGGTCCTTTACTAACTTTACTTACTTATAACTACAGACGATGGGACTTAGAATTGTATTTGCAAGAACACAGTTACATCAAACACAGTTATATTGATTCAAAATGTCTTTATTGGGAAAACAGAAAAGCGAAATTATTTAATAGATGTGTCAATCATTAATACATTCCTCCATATTGTTTATAAAGGCAACATCTATTTTGTCGTGCCTGATGGCATCTATACAAACACTCAGCTTCATGTAATTAAGTTTCCCCATTTCATGTTAATAGTGCTTTCTCTGTTCTTACACAGGTTGCCGTGTGGTGGGGTCATCACATCTATCCACATCTTTCTGTTTCGGTTACTGCCAATAATTTCTTAAACAGATCTTCTTCCATGCCACGATGTCAAACTGTGCAGCATCTTTTCTCTTGGTTTTCACCTGCTTCTCTTCCCCTGAAACTTTCCTGTTGTCAAGGCATTCCAATTCCAATTCCAATTTTCAAAAACAAAAATACCAAATTCGACCTCGTCTAACCTGCTTCATCAGCTGTGGTTATTGTTGAGGATCGTGGTTTTTGTGGGTTTATTTACCCTAATTCTTGTCTTGTGAGTCCTATCTCGGACTGGTTATGTAGCGTTTGTGTCTGTGACGTCAGCAGTGGGATCGGTCGGCGGCTGTCCTTTGTGCATGTTTCCTCTTGTGGTTTTCTTTGTTGGTATAGGCTCCTGGCTCGTCTGGCTGAAGTCCTTATAGGGACTTTTCGTAATCCCACTCCAGCTGGGGGATCGGTCAGCGGCTGTCCTTTGTGCATGTTTCCTCTTATTTTCTTTGTTGGTGCAGACTCCTGGCTTGAGTGGTTGCAGTCCTTAAAAGGACTTTTTATTTGGACTCTTTGTCTCCTTTTTGTGTATTTTCTGTATGAGCTTTTCGACATTTAAATTTTCCTCCTTGCGCCTGTTTTCACTTTCGAGTTTGAGTTTCTGTTGCCTTTCGATTTTTTCCTCCGCTCTCAGCCATAGTATTCTCTATGTAGTACGAGTGTATAGGGTCATACTCAGGTTCATACCATACATCCTGGGTAGTCTACCGGTCTCCTGAGTTTCTTGGGTTTCTTCTTTCTCTTTCATCCCAACACCTTTTGAATTCCTTGTATCTGAGTGCCTCCACTCTTGCATTCATGCTCCAGTTTTGCCCCTTATCGAGACCTGATTAAAGAGTGTCGACCGTCATCTTCTGACACGAGTTATCAGTTTTTGTTGTTGTTGTAAGTTATCTTCTCTAAAGAATATTTCATTACGCTTTTTAACCTGTCCACCGTGTTCTCATACTTCTTCTATAAAAGTACACCGCTGCAGTGTCACCTAACAATAATCTGCTGATTACCCATTAGTCACTTCCATACATCATTAGTGACTCAATGTGGCTCTTAAGAACATTTTATTGCACACCTCGTTTGACGTAGAATATTCTTCATGTTGTGAAAAGCTGCCACAGTTTGGTCTAGTCAACATTTACTTTACTTGAGACATCTTCCATCTGTTGTTATCAAAGTACCCAAATATTTGAACATATTGCTTCAAATAATTTCCATATATTTTGATGCTGCACTTGAGAAGGATTTTCCCCCCTGTGTTATTATCATTATCTCTGTAATTTTTTTATTTAAACAAAGACCTCTATTCTGACTTTCTATTGCAATTATGTCTATCATTTCTTGCAATAATTTCTCGAAATCCTGCTAGCCACCATTACCTACCACACAGAATCATCGGTTCCCAAAATTTAAGCGTTTCTACAGCTAACCTTTCGAGGGAACGATGTAATGAAACGAATACACAACCGACTTAACACAGCAGTAAACCAAACAATCTTTGCTGTTGATTCAATGATCAAATTTAAAACCGCACCGATGCCTACTCCATCTGTGAAAGAACAACTGTCTCTGTACACCAAATCAAACAATTTGTAAATTTTAGTGGGAGTGCCAAGCAAATTACACATGTAGAACGGAAAGACAATTAGAAAATCGAGTAACCGAACATATACCAGTGTGGGTGGAAATGAGATTTAATCAGTCTTCAGAAATCCCTGTGCCGCAAACAGGTTATAAAACACCCTCCTCGGCGATTGCTCGAGAACTCATAAACTACGATTATAAAGTTAGCACAGAAAAAGCGTTTCGTATACAGCGTTCCACCAATATTAAACGATTGTTCAAAATCTGTGAGGCCTTTAGCAATTTTGCGATCCCAGAAAGATTTGGTTTAAATTAGAGATTACCGTGGAGATATCAAACGATACACATTTGAATAATAAATATGATTATATGCATTACGTATTTCATCCAAAGTATAATTCATTTATACACTCATATGGTAATTAACAACATAAACGTGACAAGATGAAGCTAAATATACCTGACAATAAAAGGTGCAACATATTGTTTGCGGCTTCTGTGTTTAAATTCACTAAGGGAATACACTGTTTTGAATATAAACATGTAGTCAGTGTGAATGTGCAACTAATTTCCTGGGCTTCGCCATGTCCATAGGAGTCCAGGGTGGTGCCTAATTTCCGTGTATCCTATTGTGTTGATTTGTTTGGTTATTTCGGGATTTGAATTATCCGGGGTTTGTTTCCGGATCCGGTCAGGGTTATGCACTACTGACGAGCTCAAAGCGAGGGCGAAACTCGAGTATAGTGCTTCCATATTGACGTGGATAGGCCTTAGGTTCATACCAGAATACGATCAGCGTTGCCAGGAGTGGGTTGTGCTCAATATTTAAAATTCAAATCCCGAAATAACCAAATAAATCAATTTGATTATTGCTCATTGGATTTAGGAGGCCTGGTGTTCCTTGCCAGTGAGAAGTCCTGATCGTTTCGGGTCCACATCGATTGACGGACGTCAGTCGCGGCGATTGGGCAATCTTGAGCATAACCTACGATGGGTGACGTTGTAATATTCTAGTTATGATAATTTGGCTGTGTGTCCAACGTGTGCCGCGTGGTTACACACCCGCTTCACACGCCGGTGATCCGGGGCTTGTTTCCGGATCCGGTCAGGGATATGCACTACTGACGAGCTCAAACGAGGGCGAAACTCTAGTATAGTGCTTCCATATTGAAGTGGATAGGCCTTAGGTTCATACCAGAATATCCTATTGTGTGTCCATGCTGGTTAAAACAGTGTCTCTCAACTTTGCACAACAATCATCTAATATTATAATTATTTCAATGTGTTTACAATATGCTATAGCCAGATTAAGTTGTTTGTGAACATTATGACGTTCTTCTTCTGTACTTTTATGGTTGGTGACAGCAATTGACACTTTCATAAAGAAATGTTTATTTCTTTTCATAATCCGACATGTCTAGACAGCAGCGTGAATTGTCTGTAGAACAGGACGATTTGTTTTATCTTGTCTGTTGGTCCTGGATATTCCTTTCAACGTCGCTCGCCGCTTCCAGCAAGCGAGACAGGAATCAGATCAACCTGATCAGATTAGTGCGTCTGTGAGAGCAGACAGCAGGACAGTTCCACGGTCGACAGCAATGTAAACACGACCGCCGCATCTTGTCTTCTGTACCCTCAGCCGGACTAGACTGACTAGAAGAACTACAATACATTTGGGTCAAAAATAAAGAAGGTAAGTAACGCACACAACAAAGTTAAATTTAGATACAGAAGCAGAGTGCCACCACAAAAATATTTCACCACCTGGAGTATCATTTTCATGTCTTTACATTCTTCTGCGCCTCAGAACAGGACACAATAGATTACGCAACCACATGTATACAAAATTCAAGATTGGTGACTCAGCCATGTGCACATGTGGTTTGGCGTCGCAGACAGCAGAGCACATACTCCAGGATTGCCCAAACTACAACATATCCAGGCGAACCTTCTGGCCTAGAGAGACAACAGTGGAAGATAAACTCTATGGACCGCTGAATGAACTAAAAAAGACTGTTAGATTCATACAAGAGACAACATTGCAGTTATAAACATATTTTAGGCGAAGGAAAGAAGAAGAAGAAGAATGTCTTTACATGCAGGTCAGTGTGGAAGAATGGATAAGAGCTCCCGTTCTTTAACATCCAGTGCGCTGATTCCGAGGTTCAGGGTTCAATTCTTACACCGGTCATTTGGACCAAATTGTTGACTTATCGTTCTTGACTTGGGGACATACATTACAAGTACTTTAGAAGTGGGAGTGGATTCGCTTGTGATGTCGAGGGACACTGGTAATAGGGAAAGCTAATCCATACGCAAAAATCAGTCCAGTGAACTAGAAGAAGTAGCACAAGTAAGAACTAAGCTTGATTTCAAAGCGAGCGAACGCAACCCAACATACAAGAATGTGTTCCTATTTCCCGGTAACATGATTTATGATGATTCGGTGGTAAGGGATGATTGTATGAGACGTTTCCACCATAGCGCCTACTTCCGCGTACCACTTATCTAGTTTGTCTACCACAGCCTGCATTTCACTAAATCATCATCATCATCATCATCATCATCATCATCATCATCATCATCATCATCATCATCATCATCATCATCATCATCATCATCATCATCACCACCACCACCTCCATCACCACCATCACCACCACTACCACCACCACCACCACCACCACTACCACCACCACCACCACCACCACCACCACCATCATCATCATCACAACCACCACCACCACCACCACCACCACCATCATCATCATCATCATCAGCATCAGCATCATCATCATCATCATCTTTCACTTTTGCCGTTTTTGTGTCGTGGGGAGAAATAATTTACACTCCAGCGCCCTATGGGTGGCACTGGATAGTGTCATTCCGTGTGATTGTAGAATGTTTTTGATGTCGCAAATCCATTTTCTTCTTGGACGTCCTCTTGCTCTCGTAGCAGATGATCTTTGATGTGGGGTACAGTATTAGTAGTTGATGATGTTGCATTCTAACGAGATGACCAAACCATTTGATCTTCTGTCGTTTGATACATGTGGCACAAGGTGTTGATCCCACTTTCTGTCTGATAACAACATTTATTACTCGGTCTCGGATGGTTAAGTTGGTAGCTCTCCTCAGGCATCTCATCTCACAGTTGTTGATGTTGCGAAAGTATGATTTGGATAAAGTCCAAGTTTGAGATTGGTAGCAAAGAGATGGTATGAATATGCTGTTTATTATCTGTCGATTTGTGGACATAGGTATGTTTGGATGTCTCAGTAAGGGTGATAGTTGATATGTAAGTGCACTTGCTTTTCGACATCTGATTTCGATTTCTCTTTTCAATCTGCCATCTTCTGTGATCATACTTCCAAGATATTTGAATTCTTTAACTTGTTTCAGAGATTGCATTACTTCGGTTTTGGCTGTATTTTTACTCATATTGTATCTGCTGCATGTTGAACTCAGATTATTAATATGATTTTGCAGTCTGCCATCGTCGCTATAAAACAGGCACTGTCGTCTGCAAATAGAAGTTCATTTATTTCCTGTGGACAGTTGTTTCATCTGAAGTAAAGAGTTGTAAATTTTCTAAATCTGCTGTGTCAAGGCTTGCTTCTTTGGATATTCTGTCACTAAATTTAAAAAAAAAAAAAATTAAGTTGCATGTCCTTCACAGGACGTATCAGTCAACCCCAGCATTTTCACTGTTCGGGATTCCTGGGCAAATTTTACTATCAGTAGTTTGCCATTTCTTTCTGAACGACCGGCTCCTATACCCTTTTCGAAAAAACCAGCACCGCTGTGTTTCGAACCCGGGTATACGGACTCACAAACCGCGTTCGCAAGCCCTTAGCCACAGAGACGGCTGTCACTAAATATTGCGCCATATGTCTCCCCTGTCAGTATACGAGGATATCGTCAGCACGTGGTCACTAATTTTTCAGTGCCTGATGTCTCTAAGTAGCCACGCTGAAAAAACACCTGATGGCTGTGGAAATGTGGTTTCTGAGGAAAATTAAAAGAATACCATGGACAGACAGAAAAACCAATGAACAAGCCCTTCAAGAAACACATGAAAATCGTAAACTGATTAGAGTCATTAGACGTAGACAGTAAATATTTGTTGGGCATATAATGAGAAGAAATGACTTGGAGAACTTGGTAACGACTGGCAAGATCGAAGGGAAGAGACAAAGGGGAAGACTGAGGAGTAAATACCTGGATGGCTTGGCCACGTGGCATGGTCGAGACAGGAACACAGAGCTTCTTCTTCTTCTTCTTCGTTCATCCGGAGTTTTTTTTCGGATGTGATTGCGTTGTGCCTGTTTACAGCAGAGCTGCGTTCTTGCGCCGTTAGGCCGACACATCCGACTTCTGCGGGCATTTGTTGACCGGGTTAACCTTCCCGGGGGTTTCTTAGGACGTTTGACTCTCACTGTTGTGGTGTTATCCCCCATCCCAGCTGGTCCATATAGAACAGCCAAAGATCCTGGTCAGCCCTCAAGGGAAGGCAGGGGCAGACCATGGGCATTCCCCGCCATCCAAGGAGGCTTCCATAATTGCAGAGCCGATACATAGCGCTCTGGTACTGGGCTCACCCAAGGAATCGTCACGTCCTGCACATGGCTGCTTAGCCTCACTTCCGTATATTGGGCCTTCCGTTCACCATAGGCTGTTCTTCCGGAAACCAGAAGTATGCAGTCTGCAGATGACATCCACACAGTGAGCTTTCGATTCGGACTTTCCATGTAATGGATTTGCTATCCAAGCAATATTCCATTTCGTGCCACTAGGACACTTTTCCACCTTTTATGAAGTCCACACAGTGGGCTTTAGATACGGACTTTCCACGTAATGGATTTGCTATCCAAGCAATATTCCATTTCATGCCACTAGGACACTTTTCCACCTTTTATGAAGCCCACACAACTGGGCTTTTGATTCGGACTTTCCACGTAATGGATTTGCTATCCAAGCAATATTCCATTTCATGCCACTAGGACACTTTTCCACCTTTTATGAAGCCCACACAGCGAGCTTTCGATTTGGACTTTCCACATAATGGATTTGCTATCCAAGCAATATTCCATTTCATGCCTCTGGGTCTTCATGCACCTTTAAATGTCAACCTGTATGTAGTTAAAGTAAGCTGCGGTCAACTTGAGCTTGTTGATATCTCCATAGAGCTTGTCCTCAAATGAAGCAGGTGTGGGCCAAAATATCTTTCTCTGTTCTGCATACGTTGGGCAATCCTGCAGCAAATGTTTTGCTGTCATTTTTCCAGTTCTACAATTACATTCATCGGTATCTCCTATCTTTAGTTTATTGAACAAGTGGTATTTCAGCCTGTTATGTCCTGTGCGGAGTCTGAAGATTGCTACTTGTTCTCTTCGGTCGAGTTTGTAATATGCATCATCCTTCTGATGGCCTGGATGCTCAGATTCCCATTTGGTTCTATAAGTGCTTTTTATCAACCTCTTTGCCTCATTATAGGTTATGTCTATGTCAGGCTGTGGTAGTCGTCCGCCCTCTTTTGCCAGTCTGTCAGCCTCTTCGTTTCCAGGTATACTGCAATGTGATGGGATCCACTGTATTACAACTTTTTTGGATTTCTGGCATAGACCATGGAGTGCTGCTCTTAGGTCAGTTAGTTCTGTGCTGTTATTGCTCTTGAGTATTGAGACAGCTGACTTTGCATCTGTGAAGATAGCTATTTGCTTCTCTTTATTTTCCTCCATCAGGAGCATTTCTGCTGCAGTTTTCAAAGCCTCTACCTCCGCTTTGAAGTTACTTGAAAATTTTCCAGTTGCCATTGAATGTGTTTTTTTCACTCCATTTTTTAAATTTAGGAGAATTCCTCCTCCTCCATTCTCTATTGAATTTTTGGCTGATCCATCTGTATATGCATGGGTCCAATTCCTGCTTGGGTAATGTTCTTTTATGTAGTTTAGGGTTATTTCTCTTCTTTCGGTTTCATGCTGAGTGTTCTTTTTCTCAATACCAGGAATGTTTTCTATCATCTCAGGCAGTTGCTGCTGTCTCCAAGCTGGGAACTTGTGTGCATTGTGTATGGGCTTGACTGTTGATATGTTAAGTATAGGATCTGCCCTAATCCTTCGTTTTGCAGTTTCTACAAAGTTGCTACGCTTCAGTCTTCCCTTTCCAAAACCATTAAATCTGTTGTACATAGGCTGGTCTGTCAATCTTCTAAATTTTTCTGCTTGTTGCTGGGCTCTGCTATCTCTTCTATCCTGCATTGGTTGTAAACAAGTGATCTTTTCTAGTTCATTAATAGGCGTTGTCTTCATGCTTCCAGTTATGATTCGCATTCCTTGGTTTTGGACTCTACTTATTTTGTTAAAGTTTGACTTAGCTGCTGTTGCCCAAGCTGCAATGCCATATTCCAGTACTGGCCTCACCCGTCCAGTATATAACTTCTTGAGAACTTTCTCATCTGCTCCCCACGTTGTACCAGCAAGCTTTTTCATGATTGCCATTCTCTGCCTTGCTCTTGTTCGATTTTTCTCAACCTGTGTCTTCCATGTCAGGCGACGATCAAAGGTGACTCCTAGATAGTTTGGATTTTCTTCATGGCGCAATATTTTTCCATTCAATACCAGCTTAGGTTGCTGAGTTTTATTTGAGAGGGAGAACACTGTGCATGTTGTTTTCTCCTCACTTATCTTCACTAGCCATGATTTTGACCAGTCCTCTAGCGCTAATAAGGCTTGCTGTATTCTGCTGTTAGCTGTACTAATATATTCTTCAGATGTCCATATGGCTAGGTCATCTGCAAAGGAGGATGTGTGTACTCTGGCTGGAAAATTTTCTGTGATGTCATTTATATATGCTAGGAATAATGTTGGTGAAAGAACTCCTCCTTGGGGGACACCTTGCTCCAGCAGCATCATTTTGCTTGTTTGTCCTTGTACTTTTGTCCTGGCAGTTCTGTTCTCAAGGTAGTGGCTGATCCATTTATACATTTTTCCACAAACATGCATGTTTTGCAGTTTTACTTTCAGTCCTTCCTTCCATACTTTATCAAATGCTTTTTCTAAATCTATCCAGACTGCTAGTGTGTGCTTTTTCTCTTGGAAGGCATCCTCTATTTCCTGAGCTATATAGGTTATTTGATCTTCAGTGGATCTGTATTTTCTGAATCCTGCTTGGTGTGGTGTTAAGAGTTTGTTTTCTTCCAGATGCCATGTTAGCCTGCCATTGATAATGCGTTCCATTAATTTTCCTACACAGCTAAGTAGACTGATAGGTCGATAGCCATTTGGTTCTTCCAGGTCTTTTCCTTTCTTTGGGACTGGTATTAGTATAGCTTCCTTCCATGCCTGTGGGACTATTCCTCTCTTCCAGCTGTTATTTAGGACTGCTAGTAGTTTCTTCTTTGCCTTGGTGCCTAGTCCTATTAGCATTTCATTTGTGAATTCCATCCTTTCCTGGTGATTTCTTCTTTTTTAGGGTATTCATTGCCTGTTCCATTTCTTCCATTGTTAGATTTGCCATCATATATTCTGCTGCTGTCTCTGTATTTCTATGATGTATCTGTTTGTCTTTGATTGCTTTCTTCTGTTCGGTTGTAATATCAATGTGGTTTGCATTTGCATAGTGTTCCATTAGTGCATTTGCAGCCTTTTTGCCTGTAAGCAAGGCATTTCCTTGTTTAATTGTTATTTGTTTGTTTCTAGGTCCTTCATTGTTCATGGCTTTCACTAGTTTCCATAGTTTGTTTCCATCCCTGTCAAAATTCAGGTTTTCTGTTTTTTCCCTCCAACAATCTCTTGTTGTTTGATTTACTGTTCTTTTATATTTTGCTGAGATGGCTTTGAGAGAGATGTTTGCTTCAATTGTTTGTTCTCTCTCTGCTGTCTTCCTGGCATCTTCAACTTTGTCCTCCAAACTTTGTAGTTCTTCAGTCCAGTATGGTTTGTAATTTTTCCTCGCTCCTCTTGGAATGGACTCAGTGGCTGCCTGTATTATCGCTCTGTTTAGACTTTCCACCATTTGCTTTATGTTGCCATATCGTGTATTTATGTTTTCACAATATTTGTCTGTTAGTATGGCAAATCTGTCCCAATCTGCTCGTTTGTAATTCCAGCGGGGCAAGGGCTTTTGCTCCTGTGGAACATACTCCATATTCATTTCAAGCTTGATTGGTCTGTGGTCACTACCTGCTAATTGGTCCAGCACATGGCGATCGATTTTGTGGAGGATGTCTCCTGTGCAGAAAGCTAAGTCTGGAGTAGAAGTGGTAAGCCATCTTCTGGAGTAGAAGCTCGGTGTGTCATCCGCTTTGTTGAGTAGATGGAGATTTGAGTCTATTTCCCAGTCCTCCAATTCATCTCCTCTTTTGTCAGTATCTGGGTATCCCCATCTTTCTGAACGGCTATTAAAGTCTCCAACAATAATGCAGTTTGTGTCAGTTATTTTCATGTTTGAGAGTGTAAGGTCCTTATCTGCTGGGCTATACAGATTGTAGATTCTTATTTTCACGTCCTTTATCATTATATCAACACCTATAATTTCCGTTTGGTTGTCAGAGATCACAGATACTTCGCTGCAAGGTATTGTATTTCGTGTAAGTATTAGAACTCCTCCTTTGTGTCCTTCGCGGTCGAAACGTGTGGCCTGATATCCTCTGACTGAGAATTTGTGATTGGCGTTGAGGTGTGTCTCTTGAATGCATGCCACATCTATTCTATCTTTATGAAGACGCTGTGTTAGGGAGTCTTTCTTCTTGTAAACTCCTTCGGCATTCCACTGTAGTATGTTGAGTGTCCGGGGTATTTGGTCAATAGCTCTTAACCTACTCCTCTGTGCCTTGACTCCACAGCACAGGGGAAGGTGACCACCAGTAGTCATGGGTGGACCCCCTCGAGGCAGGGGGCCCGGCACTATCACCGCCTGATGGGACTTCACGGGATTAGCACCATATCGATTAATTTTGATTTGTGACATCATGAATTAAGTTACGTTGCACTGCTTTGTCAAGCCTGTGGCTCAGTACATCCGATTTCGACAAGCATTTATTCGGGATGCTTTCCCTAGCCTTTGACTGTCCCCAGTCTACCTACAAGGCAGCAGGTTTCACGTTGCACTGCTTTGTCAAGCCTGTGGCTCAGTACATCCGATTTCGACAAGCATGTATTTGGGGTGCTTTCCCTAGCCTTTGACTGTCCCCAGTCTACCTACAAGGCAGCAGGTTTGTGTGTCTCTTCGTCTGGTCCCTCTCCCTTGACCTGTCCGACATGGGTGGCCCTACCAGTAGCTGTGCTACCTTCGGCATAGCTCTTGGGGTCATTGGGACGCACAAGCCCCTCTACCTCGTCACGGTGGACACACAGCAGAGGGGGGAACACAGAGCTGATCCATGACTCTGGTGATCGATTGAGATGTCAAAACATGACCGCCCACGCTTATCGGCATGGTACATGATGGATGGATGGATGCCTCTAATGCCGCAACCCCCACGCCCCCCCCCCCCACCACTGCTTACCCATCCCCACACACACACACACACACACGCACACAGACACACACACACAAACACACACACAGACACAGACACACACACACACACGGAGACACACACACACACACATATATATATATATATATATATATATATATATATATGAGAGAGAGAGAGAGAGAGGAGAGAGAGAGAGAGAGAGAGGTGGGGGGGGGGAAGGGGTAGAAGAGTAAAAGAAACTGAACCAGAAACGTCCACTAAAGGTGCAAATAGTTTTACGGTCTAGCCAGCTAACAGCTACGAGATGAACCGCTACTATGCTGTAAACAAGACACGTCCACGCAGATAACATATTTGAATAGTTAATTGAGACAATCGTATTAACATATGTTTACATTGCTAATGTTTGGTAGTGTTTGTCCGCACATCTCCCATGTGTAAAGGCGTTACTCTCCCATTCCATCGCCAAGAAAACTATAAATACTACCAGGTGTGTAGACACTTCTCATTCGCATCCCCAGATTCTAAATGACTGAATATGTCGGCATCATATTTGCACGTGTAATGGGACAATCACAGCATTCGTAAATAAGCATGTCTGCCGTGTGTGTGCGCGTATGTGAGTATGTGAGCCAAATGTCCGGAGTTATGGTATTCACACGACAGGGAGTTTGGTAGTCAAATGACGGAGAGTGTTACCGATGCTAGTAATGGAATCAAAGATTGCTAACACTGCAACATTCCATGCATGTCTACAGAGTCGGCCAAGGTGGAATGGCGTGAGAGTGGCTACCTAATCTCATATTATCTTGTACCCCTTGTACCTTGAGGTGTCGTGGAGAAGCATAAACAACGGGAGAGTGCCCGTTTATGGGCTTCATGTATCAATATTCCCTCTACCCGTCATTTACGTGATCGGTCTCTTCATCTGCTTCTGTTTGGTCTGTACATCACTACACTTTGTGGTTTACTGTTGGTTTGTAATCTAGTTATATGGCCAAACCATTTAACCTGTTGTTTTCTGATAAAATCTAGCGCTGCTATAACCCCAACAGAACAGGACACAATAGATTACGCAACCACTTGTATACAAAATTCAAGATTGGTGACTCAGCCATGTGCACATGTGGTTTGGCGTCGCAGACAGCAGAGCACATACTCCAGGATTGCCCAAACTACAACATATCCAGGCGAACCTTCTGGCCTAGAGAGACAACAGTGGAAGGTAAACTCTATGGACCGCTGAATGAACTAAAAAAGACTGTTAGATTCATACAAGAGACGACATTGCAGTTGTAGACATGTTTCAGGCGAACGAAAGAAGAAGAAGAAGTCATGATTTCTTCATTTCTGGATTTTTCTCTTCTTGATACATTGAGTATTCTTCTCAGGAATTTCATTTTTGTTGTTGTGATTTTTATTGTCTGTCATTGTCCAGGTTTATCATTGGTAGCATAGAAATGGGAGCAAGATTGTGTTGTAGAGTGCTTTCTTAGTAACTATTGATACGTGTTTGTTCATTAGTATTGGTGCATATTTCCATTCAGTTGGTTTGCGTTTATTATATCTATTTTCGATGTCGTCTTCTTATTTGCCATGTGATGATATTATGCTTCCTAAGTAATTGAAGCTCTTTAATTGTTTCAGGGGATGCTCTTTTAGATGAATCTTTGTTGTGTTTTCTTCTTTGGTTGTAGTCATTAGCTCTGTTTTACTTGTGGTATTTTTCATGTTATGTTCCTTACATACTTCATTTAGGCTATTCACGTGGCTACCCAATCCCGTAGACAACTTCAATTGCAAAATCCACAAAACCATGATCAAGTCTAGAAGGGGCTTGGCGTGAATAGGTTGAGAGCCGATGCTCCAGTTGGGGAGGAAGAGCAGCAGCAGCAGGAGAAGACACATGTAAGAGGACTGGGGATTATGGAGTGACCTGAGTCATGGACAATGTGGCTATCACTATAGAAGAAAACTGGGACTTTCGAGCTCACATACTACAGAAGAAACCGGCCCTGTGTTCTTAACACAGCTGCTCATGATTTGGCAGCAGATCGCCTTGCGTTGGGCTTCATACAATGGTATAAGTGCAGGTCATTCACAATGCAATGACAAACTACTGAACGTAAACTTGCCAAGAAATTACGAACAGTAAACAAATTTTGGTGTTAAATGCAACGTCATGGAAAGGATATGCAACTAACTGCAGACAAATTCTTAGAATATCGTGGCCAAAGAAGAACAACACAAACTGAGATTCTACAAGACCTGAACATCGATAAAAACTGACTCGTAAAGAGTATCATGTCTAGGACATCTTTGGCCATGTTACACATCACAGTGGCTAGGACAGAACACAGTGGCTAGGACAGAACACAGTGGCACGGACAGAACACAGTGTAGGACAGAACACAGTGGCACGGACAGAACACAGTGGCTAGGACAGAACACAGTGGCTAGGACAGAACACAGTGGCTAGGACATAACACAGTGGCTAGGACAGAACACAGTGGCTAGGACAGAACACAGTGGCACGGACAGAACACAGTGGCACGGACAGAACACAGTGGCTAGGATAGAACACAGTGGCTAGGACAGAACACAGTGGCTCGGACAGAACACAGTGGCCAAGACAGAACACAGTGGCTAGGACATAACACAGTGGCTAGGACAGAACACAGTGGCTAGGACAGAACACAGTGGCTAGGACAGAACACAGTGGCTCGGACAGAACACAGTGGCCAAGACAAGAACACAGTGGCTAGGACATAACACAGTGGCTAGGACAGAACACAGTGGCTAGGACAGAACACAGTGGCTAGGACAGAACACAGTGGCTCGGACAGAACACAGTGGCCAAGACAGAACACAGTGGCTAGGACAGAACACAGTGGCTAGGACAGAACACAGTGGCTAGGACAGAACACAGTGGCTAGGACAGAACACAGTGGCACGGACAGAACACAGTGGCTAGGACAGAACACAGTGGCTAGGATAGAACACAGTGGCTAGGACAGAACACAGTGGCTAGGACAGAACACAGTGACTAGGACAGAACACAGTGGCTAGGACAGAACAGTTTTGGAAGGCACAGATTCTGGAAGACGCGGCAGATTTCGATCAGCATGAAGATGAACACAGAACATTGCAGATACTTTGGGCACGAGGGTGCATGAGGTGGGAGTAGACCAGTAAGAAGATGGACACAGAACATTGCAGATACTTTGGGCATGAGGGTATATGAGGCGGGAGTAGACAGTAACAAGATGGACACAGACCATTGCTGACACTTTGGGAATAAGGGTACATGAGGCGGGAGTAGACCAGTAAGAAGATGGACACAGAACATTGCTGACACTTTGGGCATGAGGGTATATGAGGCGGGAGTAGACAGTAACAAGATGGACACAGACCATTGCTGACACTTTTGGAATAAGGGTACATGAGGCGGGAGTAGACCAGTAAGAAGATGGACACAGAACATTGCTGACACTTTGGGCATGAGGGTATATGAGGCGGGAGTAGACCAGTAAGAAGATGGACACAGAGCATTGCAGTCATTTTGGGCACGAGGGTATATGAGGCGGGAGTAGACCAGTAAGAAGATGGACACAGAGCATTGCAGTCATTTTGGGCATGAGGGTGCATGAGGTGTTAGTTGACAGTAACAAGATGGACACAGAACATTGCAGACACTTTGGGCACGAGGGTGCTTGAGGCGGGAGTAGACCAGTGAGAAGATGGTCATTGCAGACACCTTGGGCATGACAGTGTATGAGACAGGAAAGATGGCCAGTGATCTAGATGAGAGCGACGTTCTGTAAAGGACTCGCTGCATTATAATGATGATGATGATGTTGATGATGATGATGATGATGATGATGATGATGATGATGATGATGTAATCAGAGACAACGCAAATATTTTGTCTACAAATTGAAAGAAAATACAGGACCAACCCAGAAAACAAAGAAGACGCTTACAAAGAATAAATGCTTAAAAATAACTATATCATCATCATCATCATCATCATCATCATCATCATCATCATCATCATCATCATCATCATCATCATCATCATCATCATCATCATCAACATCAACATCATCATCATCATCATCATCATCATCATCATCATCATGATCATCATCATCATCGCCATCATCATCATTATCATCATCTTCATGTGCGCTGCCAACTGGCTATGGCGTTCATGCATCTCCACAAATCTCGTTCCTTGGTGTTCAGGATCAATTATGTTGATGACATTCCCCCAGCCCACAGTCTCAATCGTTCCAGCATCATTTATCTGTGTCTGTCTCTGCCTCCTGTGCCGCTGATATTCCCAGTCCTCACGATGTTTTCTAACGTCTGTCAGCTCATTACACGTCCCTGGAGATAAACATGGCCCATTGGATAGGGGAGATCTCTCTCTTAAACTTCCGATGTGATGATGCCGAAGTATTCAACCCATACAACGGTCAGTTGGACTAAAATGTGGACTTCTCGTCCTTGACTTAGGGACGTAAATTACACGTACTTCAGAAGTCGAGTGGATTCTGCTGAGATGGCGGGGAATACTAGTAATAGGGAAAGCTAATCCACACGCAAAAATCAGTCCAGTGCACGCACTAAGAAGTGGTAGCACAAGTATGGACTACGGTGGAGTTTAAAGCGAGCGAAGGACAAGTAGATTTTATGACCAAAGAACACCGTTTGTCTTTTTCGAATATTTATATATATAATATTCTACTTTCATTTGCCTTTCACAGACACACTATGTTAGTTACTCTGCCAGTCCAAGGTATTCGTAACATACGTCTCAGAAAGCACATCTCCGTGACAAACCATAACTTAAAATACTAAAAACCCGCTTCCTATTTCATTTATTAAGTGCATTCTTGACGCCTCCTCGCATTTTTCAGGTTCTCTTTTTCATTTCTGGAGTCAGACGCATGACACTAGACGTCTTGAAAATAAATTGTCTACGCCTTCTTTGGTAAAAACATATCATCTACCTTAAGTCTCCCTTGTAAGTTAGTGACACGAGTAGAAACAACGCCCTGGATTCTGCCTCGCATTGCCTGTGTAGTTTGTCCTCGTTGAGCTTATGCATTCATTACCATTTGGAAATGTCAAAAAGAGAATATCTCCGCATTGCGTCTTCTGTTCTTAAGTAAACGTATGAATAGATTTAGATCCCACAGCTGGTCCAAGAATAGACACGTGTTCCGCAATAATGTATGCCTACGTACAATTAATTAGCTTTAGGGAGCCCCGGTAGCGTAGTGGCTAGGCGTTCGCCTGCCGTAACGGTGGTCTTCGGTTCGGACCCATCAGAGCAATTTCGAACTTTATAATAATTGACCTGAAGTCCACCCAACATAAATTGGTACCAGGAAGTGTCTTCGGAAGGGAAGGCGACAGGAGTGATCCGACCACATCACGAGCCGTTTGCCGTTTGTCTATGCAATCTTCCATTTGCCCAGTAAGCCTTAGGCGTGAAAAAGAGACCTTTGCTTTACTGATATTCAGCTGCTATTAGAAGTTACCATTTACTTTACTGACTTAATTCAGCCTTCATTAAAAGTGATACTTTACTGACTTACATTCAGCCTTCTTTATAAGTGATACTTGACTGACTTACATGCAGCTGCTAGTGGAAGTTACCATCTAGTACTGGAGCCGCGGCAGCCCAGCCAGTATTAGCCGGGGCAGGGCAGCGGTTAGTACCGTCGTCGGTGCTCATGTGTTCGAGCAATTTTCATGCGGAACGTTAACTCTCCATGGACTTGGGTTCCCAAGGGAACACGGACTAGAATGTGTGCATCACATTTTCTGGGAAGTGAAGGTGGCCGGTGTGGTATTGACATCACCCTTTGAGTTTTGATTGGTCAACAAATATGCAGTCAGCACCGCATACCCAAAAAACACCACCACCTGAAAAGGGGGTTTCTTACTTGTCTATTTTAGCAAACATCGTTACCCTTTATAAAAACAAAGGCGACAGAAGCGACTGCAACAACTATCGCGGCATTTCCCTTCTCAGCATTACAGGCAAGATTTTTGCCAGAGTAATCCTTAAAAGATTACACATTCTTGCTGAAAGAATCTACCCCGAATCGCAGTGCGGATTTAGACCCAACAGGTCCACCATCGATATGATTTTCTCACTCCGGCAGCTCCAAGAGAAGTGCAGAGAACAGAGGAAGCCATTATATATAGCCTTCATCGACCTCACAAAGGCATTTGACCTCGTGAGCAGAAGCGGCCTTTTTAAGGTCCTTGAAAAGGTTGGATGTCCACCCACCCTTCTTAGTCTCGTGAAATCATTCCACGAAAACATGCAGGGGACCATTTTATTTGACGGCTCAACATCCCAGTCATTCAGCATCAGCAGCGGAGTAAAGCAGGGATGCGTGCTTGCTCCTACACTCTTTGGTATCTTCTTTGCTGTTCTCTTAAGGCAAGCATTTGGGACTGCCACTGAAGGCATATACCTCCACACAAGATCTGATGGCAAACTTTTTAACCCATCAAGACTCAAGGCAAAGACCAAAATAAGACCAAGATGCGTAAGAGAACTACTTTTTGCAGATGATGCAGCACTGACTACTCATACAGCAGAAGATCTCCAAAGGCTCATAGATCGTTTTGCAGCTGCCTGCAAAGACTTTGGGCTCACCATTAGCCTAAATAAACACAGGTGATGGAACAAGATGCTGATGCGCCTCCGTCAATCAAAAATCTCTAATTATGAATTGAAAGTCGTCCACGATTTTGTGTATCTGGGATCGACAATATCAGATAATCTTTCATTAGAGACAGAAATCGACAGACGCATTGGAAAGGCAGCCACAACATTTTCCAGGCTAGCTAAAAGAGTTTGGGAGAATAATAGACTAACAGAGCGTACAAAAGCACAAGTATATAAAGCTTGTGTTGTTAGCACACTACTCTACGGGTCTGAATCCTGGACCCTGTACTCAAGACAGGAAAGGAAGTTGAATTCCTTCCACATAAGATGTCTGAGACGTATCCTGGGCATAACATGGAAAGACCACATAACAAACAAACAGGTGCTTGAAAGAGCAGATATTACCACAGTGCACACCCTCCTCAAGCAGAGACGCCTCCGGTGGTTGGGCCACGTATCTCGAATGGAGGACGAACGTATTCCCAAAGATCTCCTTTACGGAGAACTAGCCACAGGAAAGAGGCCAACCGGAAGACCCCAAATGCGATATAGGGATGTGTGTAAACAAGATATGAAAACCATTGGAATAGATCCAGACACGTGGGAGAGAGTTGCAACAGACAGATGCTCCTGGAGAAGAGATGTACGAAACGGACTGGTGCTCTTTGAGCGCAATCAGATCCAAAAAACTGAGGAGAGACGGCACAGGCTCAAAGAGCAGTCACTTACTGCGGGACTTGCCTCGTCTCACAGATGCGGAAACTGTGACAGAGATTGTCATTCTCGAATTGGACTATACAGTCACCAGCGGTACTGCCAGGCACCTCCCAAGCGGCACAACTCTATAGTCCTTCAGGACTGAAAGAGGCCTACTATTTTAGCCTGTAAATTCAGCTTTTATCAGAAGTAATCTTCTATTATAAAACCGTGATGACACAGTGGTTAGTTCACTTTCCTGCCAAAACAGTGGTTCGGGTTCAGTCCCTAGCAGATGCAGGATTATTTTTTTTGCCGACTAATACGGTTCCGGAGTCGTCACAACATGAGTACTATACTGTTGTTTTTTTTTAAATTTAAATAATAGTCTGGGAACTGCCTGGAAAGGTAAAGCGACGAAAAAGGGAACTGTCCACACGCTTCATATCGCATGACCTAGTATACAAGGAAGATTTTAAAAGATCGAAATTATTGCACCAGGTTTTATCCCATGTAGCTCGGTACCTCCGCAGATCGGCTAAACGCTTTCTGACAGCGTTATCCAGAGCTCGAATTCTGTAGTTCCGGTGACAACGACAAGATGTCTCCAAAAAAAACAAAAAAAACTGGACTGTTGAACCGAATTACTAACCTCGAAAACAAACACACCACATTCTGAGAGCTAGGCAGGCGGCTGGACCACTCCCTGCGGAGATCCCCAAGGCTGAAATATTTGAAGATCTGACACTTCCCACCTAACGACAGTACCTCCTATAGGACAACCTTTAGCTTAATTAATATGTAATGTTGGAATTTGTTGGAATGTTGCTTTCCACATTCTCCAGAGATGCAAATATTCTTTAGTTTGCTGCATATGTTCCATTCCGACATGTTGCCTTTAGTTGCCATATACTATACGCTACACCGTTTCATACACCACTGAGAGGGACCTGGTTTCTTTAGTTGCCATATACTATACGCTACACCGTTTCATACACCACTGAGAGGGACCTGGTTTCTTTAGTTGCCATATACTATACGCTACACCGTTTCATACACCACTGAGCGGAATGCCTTTTGTAAGATAACAAACAAATTAATTATCTCAGGCAAACCGGGTTCACGTGTTTAAGTTAAATTATATTCTTGTGTTTATTTTGTAATGTTTCCATAGATGGAAAAGCAAAGAGTTGTTAGTAATGCCTCTATTTCTATATTTACTCGTGATAGCACTACCATTATACAATAATAATAATAATAATAATAATAATAATAATAATAATAATAAATATATTATAACAATAAATATTTGTGTTCTTTTCTGGAATATTGCCAAATTCAGTAACTTATATGCAGGTGTGCAACAAATGAGAATAAAATGTATGTCTACATTTCCAAGACTTAAGAACATAAGAATGATAACACGAAGATTTAGGGGCGACATTCAGTTATTACCACACCTACCTGCGGCATTGCAGTTGTATTGTAGACAAAAGAAAACAAAATGGTGACAGCAAAGAAAGATAAATGCACTTATAAAATCTAATTTTAGTGCCCTGTGTGGTCTGATGCCTGTGTGTACACGTGAACATTCTGAAATGTTGTCTAATTTAGATTACGCTCATTTTTAGATTTACAAAACAAATGGTTAGCCCACAAAAGTGAGGTAGGCTGTTTCCTGTAATAGATCAAACAAGGCTCTTAACACAATGCACGAAAACTGAGTTCGTTTTTTTTAGTTTAGAAAAATAAACATTATGTTTATTGTCTGTTATGTGTTTGAGTCAGGTCGGCACAGTGACTAGCACTCTGGCCCGTAAGCCTAGTGTTCACGCTTTTAAATCCCCACCGCGGCAGATTTCTAAAAATTTTAGACTAAAATGGACACGTCCTCCAGACCTACCCAGTCTAAAATAAGTCAGTAATGGACCCCTTTTCAAGCCTTGAGCGCCCTGGGTATATGGTGCTAGATTCATATTTTTAACGATCAATCAGCACTCGGCGAGTGACATGATCAATCACATTCCGTCTTTTTTTCCCAAAACATTTCCTGATAGCAAATTTAGTCTGGGTTGACCTAAGAGCCCAAGCGCATTTTAAAAATCCACCACCATACTATGGATTCGAACTCAAGACCACGGGCCGGCAGGCGAGCGTCTAAGTCTAAACTATGTACCGGGAAATTACAGGCGGGCGTGATATCGAGTACGTAGCTTATCGAGCACTGATAGATCTTTACACACATAGAGCTATAGTCTGTCCGGAAATTAATGCCGTCATTCACGATCAATTATTTTGAAAACTGTCTCTTGCATCGTTATGAAATTTTTCCTGCCGTCTTATATTTACCCCCACCCAAGGAATATGTCTTTGATAGGTCCAAAAGCTACTTAAATCATCGAAAGCGGCGACATTTCTTTGATGTTTTGGGGAAAATGTAGTGAATTCACGCTAACCAACTTGTCTTACAGTAAACCACGTTATTTCTGGTAAGGACACAAGTACAAGGCGTAGACAGATTCGTAAGGGAGTGGGTGCAATAAAAAAGTAACTTAAAAGTCGACAGGGTCGACTGCATTGCACCGGGTTTTTATCCCATATGGGTCAGTCTCTTTCCGCAGGGCGGAAAGCGTCGCACAAATCATGAACTCCGTAGCTCCAGCGACGACCATCGGGTGTCTCCGAAAAAATGCACTCGTGAAATGAAGTAGTCTAACATACAACCTTCGGAGCCCGAGTCAGACGGCTTGACTACTTCACCACGGAGACTTCCGAGAGGGGTGCAATGTGTAATATTAGTAAAGACAGAGAATTTACAGAAGCATGGGGTAAATAATGTGTAAATTGACAGTAAAGTAGAAGGAATATATTTCTTACCTTATTTTTCATTTCCTTCTTGTTTCTTCAGCTGCTGGTTAATAATTGTACTGAAGTATTCATGTTACTAGCATGCATTTAGCTTTTTATATTGAGTTCTTGAAAGCTTCCAAATAGCTGTGCGTTGATGTGTGTATGGAGTGACCAGAAATGATACCGCAATTTAATCATCATGTGTCCATTTTTAAGGATCTGTTCAGCTGTCTGTGTAGTTTGTTCACACGGACACATGGGTGACAGACCCGCTTTGAATCTTCGTGAAAGATTGTCTACTCTGCTGTTTACAGTTCAGAGAATGGAACATGATTACCTGTTTTGCACTATGAAAATAGTTGTCAGTGTCTCCGTAGTGGGCTTTCTTCTTAAAGACCAAGATGTTGGTCCTCTTTTCATTGAAGTTTATAGATTGATTCGTATGCACGTGTGTTGTCCCCTAATTTGACAACGTGTTTGCTCTCACGTTTCTTGTTATACCACAATATGTCAGTTTCCACCGCAATATTACTTTTCTGTTGGTATTCAATGCGTTTAGTGTGTGTGTGTGTGTTTTTTTTTTTTTTAAAATACAAGTTGTTTGTCATCGCTGAGGGCTTGCGGAATTGAAAATTCATCACTATGGAATACAAACGGTTGCCATTGACATTGTGCTGATGCTGTAATGATTAGGGCCTGCAATTCTTCTGAATATGTGGAGCAAAATATCCCAAGTAGGTGTACATGTGGATTAATGTCTGCGATCTGCCCAGACCTTAATCGGTGTCGGACGATTCCAGTAGATTGATGACTACTATCGGTTGCATAAAATTCAATCCATCCTTTCTCCAATAGTCATATTCCTCTTTCAACACATGGTCCTCACATTTTTTCTAGCAACTTTTATCAATTTTGAATAGCGCGGTCTGAGTTAGTATCTTGATGTCAGTCAATTTGAATAGATTGATTGATTGATTGATTGATTTAGAAACCGACATCACAACATTCGGGTCATTCCCATAAGCGCTCCGTCCCCATCCTCAGTAGCCAGCGAAGAGTTCCAACACCAATAATTCCAGTAGGAACCTGATTATATGTCCGTCTCGCCTTTCCTCTGAGCGTCGAGCCTCGGCCAGATCCCCTCGTCACTTCTCGCTGCCTCATTCTTGCCAGACTATGGTGATCCATTTGCTCCTCCGAGGTGTACACGTGCTCCCACAAGGCCGCAACCACGCCTGCCTTGTCATGCATCAATGCCGTAGGTATTTTGTCTTCTTGGGCAGCTACATTGTGATATGATGCATTGTCCATAATTAGACAAGACGGTCTATCTAGGGATAGAAGCACTGTATTCTCGAGCCAATCTCTAAATACATTGCCATTCATCTCATTATGATAATCCCTATTGTCTGTATGCTTTGATACGAACACGAGTCCAGCATTCTGTAGTAAACCATTTTGAGTACTACCAGCATGGGCTATGACGAAACGCTGTCTTTACTACTGGGCACATATCGCGTTGTCTTTCCGTCCACTGATTGCCATTCCTTTTCACTTATGTGGTGCGCATTGATCCAGGTTTCATCCAAATACACTATTGTCAGGGTCTTAAACCTGGCTCGTTATACCTAACACATGTGAGACAAGCACAAGTACAACATGATTGGACTTGAGACTCAACGACACGAAGTTCAATGGATTTATTTACAGATCACATGCAACACAATCTAGTTTGGCATGTGATGATCATTACAATACAGATATCATACATCAATACACTTACAGACAACCCACAGCTTACAGTCTATCTCACAAGATGAACAAGCACTCGACTTTCGGGCACAGAACTACACAAAGCCTTTCTTACCCATACGTCCTGTCACGTCCGAGTACCCCAGCTGTCTATCTGTTTTTAGCAAAGCGCTTGCCCTCTGTGGGTGGACTCACGAGACCTGCGTGCGTCTTGCTTTGTCCTTGCCTGACCGCTGGCTGTCACGTCAGCCAGCAACCTCGCGGGCAGGTACATAATTTTATTTGCCCATTTCCCTTATTTCACATAGGTATATGCTTATCGTGGCTCCTAAATGCGGTTGCTCGCAAATGATATTTCTATCTCCTTTGTACTTTCTAAACGTGAAGCCTGATATGAAAGGACCCACATTAATGACACACCTCTGAAGATACTGCGACACCACTGAACATTCCCCGTTTCACTTCTCAAGGCTCTTTTCGTAAGGCCAATCCCGAGAAAAACGTGAAATTTACTATTGAACGCTCATGTTTCCTCGTGATGATGTAATACTTCTAATAATGTGCACGTCATCTCTGTCCGGTAAATTATATACCGCATATAAACAAAAATAAATGAACTATAGCATCATACGCGCTTAAAATACGGGGATTAATAGCAAGGGGTTCTACTTCATTGCATCGGGTCCTATCGCGTCTGTGTCGGTCTTCTTTCTACAGAGCAGCCTGCCTAAAGTGTCGCACAGAGCACGGACTCTGTAGCTCCAGCGACCACCCCCACCCCCAGCCGAGTGACGGAGTCCAGAAGCGAACCTATGGCTTTCGTAACGTTTCCACCCCAGCCCCCCTTTTCCATCCCCACCCAAATGAAGAAAACAAAGCGTCCTGTACTTTTACTGACTCTGTTCATCTATATAAATGCGAATGTTGGACAACGGATTATGAAATGTCGAAGTAGGGGTGAGTGAGACTTAGAAGAGGATGTTGTCGATACCGTGGTCAGAGAAGACCTTATACGTTTACTGACAGATGCCTGTTATACTATATATAATTCTCATTAACACTACAAAAAGCGCACCAACAAAAGAAGTGGCATAGAATAAGTTCGCTTTCCGCAGATCGAAACCCGACAACAGAAGCAAAAGATACAGTGAAGGTCATGTAGACACCTTAAATTAAAGGTCATTAAATAATATCTTTTTCCTGGTCCCCCCCTTTTTTTTTAAATTTAAGTGCGTCATATCCGTTTATAGACTTCAGAGGTCGGTGTGTAGCACTTAAGCATTTATTTGTGTCAGATTGTTCTCCTCTAGACAGATTCCATCCAAAAACAACTGCCCTCATCTAAATGTAGAAAGGCTTTGTTTCCTATCAGTTTTGACAGGGCATCGTACCTGTCTTACATTTTTTGCGATTTTCGAATGCTGTGAGATTTTTAACAAATGACGATTTATGCACTGCGGTTGTACCCACATACCAGCGGAACTAATCAAGGAGGTTGGAGAAGATAGCTCTCGTGTCTATCGTGCATTATGTGTGCAGATCTAGAACAGAGCTAGTTGGCCTAAAGCATGGAACAGAACAATCCACACCCATCTCCCAAAGACAGGAATGTTAAAACTGTGAACCAATAATTATCGAACCATCGCACTAATATGTCATGTTATCAAAATCCTCACGAGAATGATTAAAAGTAAGTTAGAACAGGAATGGCATTAAATACAGGCAGAATTTAGACCGGTCAGAGGAACCAGGAACCATATCTTCAACATGAGAACTATCTTGAAGGAATGCAGAGAGCACAATGCAGATTTTATGCTAGCTTCACAGACTACAGTAAGATCTTTGACTTAGTTCAGCATCTGAAATTGTGCAACATCACGAGCGATATGGGGTTTCTAGTGCATGTGACCCATTCTACTTCTTCTTCAGCATTCAGAGCCATTGAGGTTCTTTGCTGCAGATACAAGCCGTCTCCATTCGTCTCTCTGGTGGACCTTCTCTTGCCAGTCTCTGATTCCAAGTGCTTGTAGGTCTGTACATGTATTATCTCTCCACCGTCTTCTTGGTCTACCTCGGGGTCTACGGTAATTTATTTCCTGAGTGTAAGCGAGTTTTGTTTCCCTATTATCTTCCATTCTTTCTATATGCCCTAGCCATTGCAGTATGTGACCCATTACATCTGATAATTATTTTATGAACAAAAAGCGGCTGTCACATTAGCTGGTGGGACATCTAACTGATTTTAGGAACAAATTGTAGTAAGCCAGCCCCCCCCCCCCTCTTCCCCTTCCCCTCCTGTATATTGAGAAAATGCAATAAAAAAAAAATGAAAAGAAAATGAAGAGATCAGATACAATTTTGATACATTCATAATTAGTGGAATAATTTAGATTGTTCATTTTGAATATAGGGGAATTTTCTGCATTTTTCTGTTAAACCAAATCCCTGAAGAAAAAAAAAAAGGTGTGTTTGAATGTTTAAAATTGCTCGGGATTCACAGCGATATGATAGAACTGGTTCTATGTAACGTACACATTTTTTAAACACCTTAAGTGATTGGTATTTAAACATGACTTGTTTTTCATTTTGAAAAATAGTATTTGAGTGTCCTTTCCTGTTTTTTGTTTCATGGAAACCCTTTCCATATGACCCATGTTCCTAGAAACTTGAATGTTTAAATATGTGTTTCATGTTAATATCATTTGCCTTAATTGTAAATTTAGCAAAGATCCATTTCTTTGATATTACCATAGTCACACCTTCCTATTAGACAAGGGTGATGTGATCGTGCGCTCGTGGGACCAGGCGGAGGAACAGATTGAGAACCCATATGTGGATAGAATGAGATTGCGGGGGATTGGCAGGGGTTCCGGAGAAATCTCAAAACTGAGACGGAAGACCAGGATAATTTTTAATCAGATAGCCGTAGGTAACGATTAGTTGTATGACTCTTCGCTGGCTGTTCAACGAGGGGACGGAGCACGTATGGGAATTTCCTGAGTGCAGTGATGTCGGTTGTTAACTCAACTCAACTCAGCTCAACTCAACACATACCTTTCTATAATCCACGTTAAGTCACTGTGTTCACTTTATACAACCATCTCTCCATATGTGTGCATACATTTCTGAAGTTCATTCTGATTTGTTTCTGTTAAGACAGTGTCATCACCATAACGTAATGCTAATCTACCGCATGGAATTAAAGCGGCAATGTACGCCGATGACCTGGTTCTATGGAGCACAAATGAACATGCATCAGTGGCCACCAGATTGCTACAAAGAGCTGTAGATACATTTGTTGCACGGGCAAATAGATGGTGTGTCAGCATAAACACTGACAAGTGCAGCACCACCCTATTTACCCTCTCTCCAAAACAAAAGGCAGGGACCATCCAGATAAATGGAACATCCCTACGAGAAGATAAAGAACCAACATATCTTGGAGTAACATTTGATAGCAGGCTGACATGGAGAAAGCACACCAACAAAGCAGTAGCAAAAGCCAGAAGGAAAATAGCCATCCTGAGAAAGCTAAGTGGAACCATATGGGGAGCCAGTGGGAAAATACTTAGCAAAGTTTATCAACAGAGCATACGACCACACCTGGAATACTGGGTCAACTGCGTGGTGTTCAGGCATAAAAAACCACACTACAAGAGCTGGACAAGGTGCAAAATCAAGCACTTAGAGTCACCACAGGAGGGATGAGATCAACCCCTATAGTGGAAATGGAGAAGATGGGAGAACACAAGCACTGAGTGAGCGCAGAGATACGAAAACGCTAATACAAGCAGAAAAGTTCCTCAGCTTGCCAGGCCACCCTATGAAGAACAGATTTGAAAACCTAGCTATGGGGCGGTTGAAAAGAAGTAGTTTTATCCACCAGGCCAAACGACTCTGCAGAGAAACCACCGATCTGCCCACAGTTGGTATCCCCCTAACAACTATTCCAGAGCGAACTCCATGGAAAGATGAGACATAGACTATCATTACAAATTCAGACAAAAGTGAGAGGAATATTTGACAAGGAAGAACAGAACAATGTGCAGCGCAGAACAGCCACTCTCAGCTTCCTCGATGAAGAATACCCACAGGACCTCTGGATCCGAGTCTACACAGATGGGTCAGCACAAAATGCTGTTCGAAATGGAGGAGCGGGAGTGCACATAAAATACCCAAATAATACTAGGGACACAGCTAGAGTACGGAGAGGAAAGTACTGCCATAACTTTTTTTTTTTTTTTTTTTGCATATCCTTTACAGGACATTGCTGTTCAACACCAGCATCTTTCAGCTGTATGTTGATTTCTTGGCAAGATTACGCTCAGTAGTTTGCATGAGCCGTTCACATGAGCGCCGTAGCTTACCGATGCGATCGAACCACCGCTGATTCTTACCGTCATCACGTTAACCCACGAGAGTATACGAGATTACAGAGAAAAGTTATAACCTCTAAGCCACGAAGACGGCACTGCCATAACTACGATGCTGAAATTGAGGCAATCAAGATAGCAACAGAGAAATTACCAAATACCAGCAATGGTACACAACCTGTGGTGCTATTGACAGATGCCAAACCAGTACTCGAGGCGCTCCTGTCTGGGAAATTGCCAGTACTAAGGACACTACTTTCTGAACTTAGCAGTCAGCATAAGGATACCATCCCACTGTGGAGTACCCGGAAACGACAGAGCTGATCAATTGGCTAAGGAAGGAGCCAAAGAAGAACAGCCTGATGTGCTCGTTACATACCACCAAAAGAAAAGAATGATCAAATCAGTAGCCACCAAAACTTGCTCAAGATGACTACCACGTTATGGACAGACCAGAACAAGTCATTATTCTGCGCCTCAGAACAGGGCATAATAGATTACGCAACCACATGTATACAAAATTCAAGATTGGTGTAACAGCCATGTGCACATGTGGATTGGCGTCGCAGACAGCAGAGCACATACTCCAAGACTGCCCAAAATATAACATATCTAGGCAAACCTTCTGGCCTAGAGAGACGCCAGTGGAAGATAAACTCTATGGACCGCTGTGTGAACTGAAAAAGACAGTTCAATTCATACAAGAGACAACATTGCAGTTATAGATATATTTCAAGCGAACAAAAGAAGAAGAAGAAGAAGAAGAAGAAGAAGAAGAAGAAGAAGAAGAAGAAGAAGAAGAAGAAGAAGAAGAAGAAGAAGAACCATAACGTCAGTTATTTATATATTTCTTTGTTCGCTGGCTTTGAGTTATAGCGTAGTCCATACAGGTACTACTACTTCTAGTACGCTGGACTTAATTTTGCATGTGGATTAGCCTTCAGGCGAACCCACTCCGACTTCTGAGGTTTTTGTAATATACGTTCCCAATTCAGGACGAGAAGTCAACATTTTAGTCCAAATGACCAGTATAGGGGTTTAACCCACTATCTTGGCATCAGCACACCGGATGTTTAAGAATAAGTACATGTATCCATTCGGCCATGCTGACCTTCAGTTATTTATATTATGAGCATCAACGGCGATCGTAGGAAAATTTACAGTCCAGCTCATTTATATGCTCACCGTGGAAGAACACACCCAAGAGACGCTACAAAAACTACATGTATCTTCTGTGAATAACATTCTATGAAAATGAAACTTTGTTGCTTGTATAAAAAGGAAATGCTAGGGAGAAACTAGCTTAAGCATATCCATCACAAGTTGTTTGTGCTGTCTGTCTGTCTGTCTGTCTGTCTGTCTGTCTGTCTGTCTGTCTGTCTGTCTGTCTGTCTGTCTGTCTGTCTGTCTGTCTGTCTGTCTGTCTGTCTGTCTGTCTGTCTGTCTGTCTGTCTGTCTGTCTGTCTGTCTGTCTGTCTGTCTGTCTGTCCTGTCTGTCTGTCTGTCTGTCTGTCTGTCTGTCTGTCTGTCTGTCTGTCTGTCTGTCTGTCTGTCTGTCTGTCTGTCTGTCTGTCTGTCTGTCTGTCAGAAGCAGTGAACCATACATTGCATGTATCACTTCTCAACATGCTAACAGTAACGACAGACAGGTTTATCACTTAGCAACAAAAACGACAGACATCACACTCATGTTTTCAGAAGCAGTGAACCTGACACGATAGCATGTATCACTTCACAACGTTCACCTCCAGCTCCACTGCAAACTGACAGACATGACACATATCACTTAACCACAAACTGACAGACATTTTGCGCATGATTTCACAACTTGTGGTCCAGTCCATGTATCACTGTATAACTAGCGGGCCAGACACGGCACACTCACGATGATATTTCTCATTACCTCCGCCACTGTGAAGGCCGACAGGCGACTGTCCTGGCCACCACGCTACCGTGGTTCCTACCAAATGATGCGAGAGTTTAGACACTGGAATACACTGTAACCTCTGATTATGGAACAAGAAACAGAAGACTAGACATATTACAAACTAGACTAATCCACACTTACAATTATAAATGAGACTTTTTTGGGCTCGCTTGCTTTTAACTCAAGCGTAGTCCATACACGCGCCACTGCTAATGAGTGGGCGTGAGGTTAGCTTTCCCGATTACCAGTGTCCCTCGCCATCAGTGGAACCCAGTCCAACTTCTGAGTTCTTATAATTTACTTTTTCCACAAGTCAAGGACAAGGAGTCAACATTTTAGTCCAACTGACCGATGTATGGGGTTGAATAGACTACTTCGACATCAGCACACCGGAAGTTTAAGAACAAGCGTGCTTATCTATTCGGCCATGCTGACCTTCATAAATGAGTATATGTTACAATTTCAGAAAGCAATGGCAACCTACTGAAGATAAAATTGCCTAGAAAATTACAAACTGCCAAAAATGCTTGGCTTAATTGCAACATCCTGTAAACAACATGCAACTAACGTTTTTTTTTTGTTTTAAAGTGTATTCCGGCGTTCATTATTCACCTCCGTCCTTTCGTTTCATCTTTTCAGACTTCCGGCTTTATTTTAACATGTATGTCAACGTGGCGCTCGGATAACTGTTTGCCCGTTGTGTCGTTTCTTATTTCAGCCAAAGTCTCGCTGTCCTGGATGAAGACACTGGATGAAACGTTCGTCTTTACCTGTATACCTCTTTTGTTAATGGAGCTCCAAGTCACACTTTACGTTATTACGTTTCACTTGTAGATTATCTGATATTAAGGCGAAGAAGGACTGTGAGGAAACGTATTTGTGTGGGAACAATTCGCGTGCTTAAAACCATTTTCATTGCTTTAATACATGTTATTGTTGTACATGAAGATCGAATAATAACTACAAGGTATAAACACGTTCAGTTGACAGTTGCCTAAGCTAAGTACCAATACCTCTCCTTAAAAAAAAAGAAGACATTTACACCTGACCTACGCAAAAAGAGGCGGATATTGAGCTAATAGCATTGGTCAATTTTCAGCCCAAGGTTATGGGACAACCGTCTAATTTATGATGCGATATACTGACCAGGACTAAAACACCTCGCTCGCGGATCAAGAAGAGAAATTCGAAACTAAGTTGTCTGCTATCCACACATACGTGCATATCCTGCATGGACGATAACTGTGACCACATTAAGTTATTGCCGCCAACTACCAACAAAAGGACCGAACCTGATTAAAGCTGATTTGATCCAGTTAGGTCAGTGACATAGTGTAGGGCAGAAAAGAGCATTGAACACCCAGACAACGGAAAAATGACATTGCGTCTTCAGGGGCAAGTAATACTTTAGTCCAAACATTTAACACTGTATTAATATTTCTTATTGGGAGAATCTCAAACTTTGACTCTAGTGTCGTTATCTGTAAAGAGAAAGAAAATTAAATTAGCGACTAATGACACATACAAAGCTTCGTATGCGCTACCACCAGTCTATAGTTGGTATACCACAGTCCCTTTTTGATATACCACCAGTCTCTACTTGGTATCTGAGGTGTGGCCACACTTCGCAGTTTCAACAGGAGGCGGACGAGGACTTAGGTTTGACGGTTGTTGACTAAATGAGGAAGCATCTCATTGCACCAGGTATTACAGAGTAACTCAACACCCAATAATGTCACCACCCACCAACATTCAGTACATTGTAAGTACAAAATGTAAACACTAAACAGCTTGCTATGAAGCAGATATCTAAAACCTGTTAATAAACAGCTCTTGATAATAGTCTGATCATAACAAAAATGAGATATCTGTGCGCCCAGTGTGGGAGGGCAAATTGAGAAAATAACATCTAGAAAAGGCATGTTTACAATTCAGCGAAACTATATTTTACTGCATTTATTTGCATATTATAAGTTATTCATTCTCAGAAGGCTGAAAGCTAAAACCAAAATTAACAGCGGCACCGTCAGAGAGCTCCTGTTTGCTGATGATTGCGCTCTATACGCCAACTCAGAGGCGGACATGCAACATAATGTTTCAGCTTTCTCACATGCCTGTGCCAACTTTGGGCTCAATATCAACTTGGAGAAGACTGTAGTTATGTACCAGCCAGCTCCAGGGAATAATCACACTGTGCCGAATATCAAAGTGAATGATCATAGACTAAGTGTTGTGGACAAATTCACCTATCTTGGCAGCACCGTGTCACAAGCTGCCACAATCGATGACGAAGTGAATGCAAGAATCTCCAAGGCCAGTGCAGCCTTTGGCAGACTGTACAAGAATGTATGGGACAGAACTGGAATAAGCCTGCAAACAAAGCTAAAAGTCTACAAAGCAGTTGTATTATCCACACTGCTATATGCTTGTGAAACCTGGACTGTTTATCAGCGACACGCTAGGAAATTAAACCACTTCCACACAGTCTGCCTAAGGAAGCTACTGAAGATTAAATGGCAAGACAAGATTCCAGACACTGAAGTCCTAGAAAGAGCATCCATGCCCAGTATCCACACTCTACTGATGAAGAATCAGATTCGCTGGACTGGTCACTTGACTCGCATGCCAGATCACAGGCTCCCTAAACGAATGTTTTACAGCGAACTGCGTTGTGGTAAACGCTCCCAAGGTGGCCAGAGGAAGCGTTTTAAAGACACTCTGAAAATTTCACTGAATGCTTTTGGAATTCATCATGACACCTGGGAGGCTGCAGCCAGAGACCGAAATTCGTGGCGTGCATCATTGCGCAAAGGTGCAGTCATATGTGAGGCAACCAGGACTGCGAGAGCTGTGAAGAAAAGGCAAGACAGAAAAACCACTGCAGGAAATCCTCCTCCAGAGACGTCAAGCATTCTTTGCCCACATTGCCAAAGAACATTTCGAGCCAAAATAGGCCTTATCAGCCATCTTAGAACCCACGGCTCCACACCTTCAACCCCACTGGATGAAATGAATGGTCATCATCATTCTTGATGGACAAACAACACAACAACACAAACATAAAACTGTTACTAAATGGAGTCGTTATATTATTAAGGGCATATATTGTTCTTATTATTAGTGTGTTTCTCAACAAGACATACATATAATTAAATACTGAGAGGGTTGAAATACGCACTCTCGAGCGCGCGCGCACACACACACACACACACACACACACACAAATATATGTCGTAGGTTGGTGTCGCTGACACAGAAAGATCACTATGTCGAACGAACGAGGAAAGACAAAATAACGAATTCCCATAAAGTTTCTAGCATAAGGACGATTTTGACTGAAGACTAAGGACCGGCTTTCCGCAGTCGGGCCGCAGGAAAACCCTCCCACGAACTCTTCTGTGCTTCTTTAGGGTCATACTACTACTGATTCTCTAAATGAACTGTCTGGTGTTGACGTCCAGAAAAATAGTAAACTACATTTTTATATGCAGAAGATGATACCTACGGCCTTTATGTCACTACATATGTGTATGGAGAGAGAGAGAGAGAGAGAGAGAGAGAGAGAGAGAGAGAGAGAGAGAGAGAGAGAGAGAGAGAGAGAGAGAGAGAGAGAGGAGAGAGAGGAGGAGAAGAGAGAGAATAGGTGTAATTGTAAAATAGTAATTCTACGAATTACTCCCTGGGACACGAAAAGTGTAGGGAAAGAGTTAAGTTGAGGCTTAATTGAAGCTTATTTGGTCAGCGTTTTATTATTATTTTTTATTTCCCATGATTTCTTCATTTATTAATTTTATATAAGTTCATTGACTGCCAGAAAGGTGGCAATGACTACCTCAGCTTCTCTGTCTTATCTCTGTCCTGGATCACCAGTGTGTGTACGTATCTGCTGCATCGCACCCGGAAATTGACACCACCCTTGTTCTTCTTGATCTAGACAGATTTGGCATCTTTCCTTCTGGCTGTGAGCATAAAGTCTTTGATATCTTGAATCTGTTTAGGCAAGATTGCTGTTGATAATATTTTCCTTCCACTGCCGGAACTGCTCCTGGAAAAAACTACACTTTGTAAAATTCAATTCCGGGGGAGCTGGTCTTTACACTAGTGGCAGTTCTGCACTTATAACTCTACAGAGATATCAACAATCAAGAATAACTAACAGAGTGAGAAAATCAAGATTGAGGAGTCCATATGATCCTTTACTCGCATTAACATATCTACGACCATCTACTTTATAGGAGCCGAGGTAGTGCGGAATGGTTATCACACTCGCCTGGCGGGCTTGTACTCCTGGATTCATAACACCCTCTAACACGCAGTCCCGCAGCAGGAAACTGTCGTGGCTATGCGAAGTGTTAGGAACGTCACATGTTGTAGGTGTGCATGAGGAAATATACGGCCAGTATTTCGCTTCCGTAATGGATGTCGAACTTAGGCATCGAACCCCCTCCCGTCAGCGCCCTTGCCAATGTCAGAGTAGCCTCCTTACCGCTACACCAAAGCGCCCTCTGTGGGTTGAATTCTACGTCGCTATACCACAAGAGCGGGTCTCCGTGGTGAAGTAGGTTATGGACGCGGTTCGTATTCTCGCTTACCCGCGTTCGAAACACAGCTGCGGGCGATTTGGAAGCAGACCGAATTGCGGGTGTTTTTTTTAAAAAAATGGTATGATAACCGGGCGCTCGAAAGCAATGGCAAACACTGAATATACTTCCAAGAATCACATTTCAACCAACAATGAGGGTGAGGGCGCCCTGTAAAGTATGCCCCAATCAAAACAAAATTTTTCAACCAACAAAATGATAGGGTGCCCAAAAGTAGCGT
>JACEFZ010007311.1:0-36504 GCA_014155875.1 Cepaea nemoralis | reverse complement strand
TTTCTGTTTTCATCCCTTATTTTATTTGAATCTTGTTTCCGGACTTTTAATAACTCATAACATTTTTTATGGTTTTCTAATTCTACAAAACCGGTCTCCCTGGCGAAGGGTTTAAGGACGCTGTTCGTAATCCCTATACCCACGTACGAAACACAGCTGCGCGAGATTCGGCAGCGGATCGCGTCGTGTTGATTTCTTACAGTAAGGTATGAGAGTCGGTCGTTCAGAAAGCAATGGCAAACTACTCAACGTAAAAAAGACTTGCCAAGACATCAACAGCAGCTGAAACATGCTGGTGTTGACTGCAATGTCCTGTAAAATAGGATATGCAAAAAAAAAATTCTACAAAGGCTGAGAGAGAGAGAGAGAGAGAGAAATCAAATCAAATCAAATCAAATCAACTTTATTAGGGTCACAAATTGGGCGCGCAGGCCCGTCTTACATTCGGCCCTTCCAATCACTCGTCTTTCGTTCATCAAGAGCATTATACATTTACATAGGAAGAAAAATAAACATGAGAGAGAGAGAGAGAGAGAGAGAGAGAGAGAGAGAGAGAGAGAGAGAGAGAGAGAGAGAGAGAGAGAGAGAGAGAGAACGAACGAGGCAGACAATCAGGTGGACAGGAAGGTAGACAGACAGACAGACAGACAGACAGAAAAGTAGGTAGGTAGATATGTAGGTAAGTAGGTATATAGATAGATAGATAGATAGATAGATGGATGGATGGATGGATGGATGGATGGATAGATAGATAGATAGATAGATAGATAGATAGATAGATAGATAGATAGATAGATAGATAGACGGACGGACGGGCGGGCGGGCAGACAGACAGACAGATAGGCAGGCAGGCAGCAGGCGGACGGACGGACGGACAGACAGACAGAAAGGTAGGTAGGTAGATAGGTAGATAGGTAGGTAGGTAGGTAGTTAGCTAGCTAGCTAGATAGATAGATGGATGGATGGATGGATGAATGTATGGATAGGTAGATAGGTAGATTGATAGACAGATAGATAGATAGATAGATAGATAGATAGATAGATAGATAGATAGATAGATGGGTAGGTAGGTAGGTAGGGAGGGAGACAGACAGAGATAGATAGATAGATAGATAGATAATAGATAGATAGATAGATAGATAGATAGATAGATAGATAGATAGATAGATAGATAGATAGATAGATAGATAGATAGATAGATAGATAGATAGATAGATAGATGGATGGATGGATGGATGAATATAGATAGATAGATAGATAGATAGATAGATAGATAGATAGATAGATAGATAGATAGATAGATAGATAGATAGGGAGACAGACAGACAGACAGACAGACAGACAGATAGATAGATAGATAGATAGATAGATAGATAGATAGATGATAGATAGATAGATAGATAGATAGATAGATAGACGGACGGACGGAAGGACGGACGGGGGGGGGTGTGTGTGGGCAGACAGACAGACAGACAGACAGACAGACAGACAGAGATTGTTAACGAACGAGCGAACTTTATTTTCAAAGGGCATGCAAGTCAAATGTTCAAAGAAATGAAGTTATTGACAAGAGATGTTCAACCTTAATTGAATGTTATCTGTGACAAGATGGGAAATACATTAACAGAATCTAGACAAATTCTAGAAAGATGGCAGGAGTACTGCAGTGGAATGTATGATATGAGTGGCAGTGAGAATATGAATGAGATACATGAGCCAACGGCAGCAGAAACAGAATCTGAACCCTCATTAGATGAAATTGCATTGGCAATAAAGAACCTGAAGAATGGTAAATCACCTGGATTTGATGAGATACCAGCTGAGCTAATTAAAGCGGAAGGAGAAGAAAGCATACAAATCACGCATTATGTAAAAAGATATGAAAATATGGTATATGGCCAAAAGACTGGAAGAGAACTATCTTCATTCCAATACCAAAAAAGGGCAACCTGATATTATGCACCAACTATAGAACTGTTGCCCTGATCAGTCATGCAAGTAAAATTCTACTAAAAATCATAATGGGAAGACTTTGTAAGAAAATGGAAGAAGAAATTAACGTAGTTCAAGCTGTATTTAGACAAGGAAGAAGAACAAGAGATCACATTCTCAATATGCGTATAATAATAGAGAAGTGCAGAGAATTTAATGTGAACCTAATCTCATGTTTTGTGGATTACTGAAAGGCATTTGACTGTGTTCAACATCAGAAACTTTGGGAAATCATGAGGAATATGGGCTTTCCACTCACATGTAATACAACTCATAAGAATGCTCTATCTAGACCAATAAGCAGCGGTTAGAATAGGTGGTGAGACATCAGATTGGTTTGACATCAAGCAAGGAGTCCGTCAGGGATGTGTCCTGTCCCCCTATTTGTTTAATATGTACGCCGAAAATATAATGAGAAATGTAAGAGATGATATAAACAGGGAGCTATATGATGCCCTAAATATCGGCGGTCATGACATACCAGAGATTCGATATGCTGATGATACAGTATTACTATCCACAACACAGAATGGCATAGAAAACCTAATAGCCTCAACCCAAATTGAATAGTGAAAATCACAACTTGTATCTTAACATAGCAAAGACAAAGATAATACATACAGATAAAACCACTATGGAGAAAAAAATATATCTTAATGAGGAAAAATTGGAGGTGGTGAAACATTTTGAATATCTTGGGTCATTGATTACCAGCAACGGTGACACAATGAAAGAAATTAAACGACGACTATCAATTGCTCTTCAAAGACTAAAACAACTGAATAAATTATGGAATGGGACAGACAGAACTACAAAAATTAGACTTTTAAGAGCATGCATCTTTCCCATTGCAACATACGCGTGTGAGACCTGGACACTTACTAAACAAGCTGAACAGCGCATAAATGCCTCTGAATATAAATGTTATAGACGAGTTCTAAGAATATCTTGGGTAAAGAAAAGAACAAATGCATCCATACTTCAAGTGCTTAATATTGAAGAAGGCTGGCTATTAAAGACGATAAAACAAAGGAAACTGAAATATTTCTGTCACTTGAAACGTCAAGAATGTTTGGAGAGAACAATAATGGAGAGGTATATGCCTGGGCAGAGAGGAAGAGGAAGGCCAAAGAGAAGATGAGTGCAGGATGTGGCGGATGATCTCAATATGGGTGTATCGGACGCGATTGAGAGGTTTTCCGGAAGGTTGTTGTGGGAGCGAAGTCTGCAAAGGACATGCTAGTGAATGAATGAATGAATGCAGGTCCATGTGCATTCAACCGTTCCAACACCCATCTTTAGCACATCGGTTATACGTCACGTACTGTGCACGTTACATTCACAAACAAGCAAACATATACTCGTAAGATTACACAACGAGGAATGAAAAGAGATGTCTCAAAATAATTTTGAAGCTGTGGAAAAAATAAATACACGGCAGGCGGGAAACAATAAGAATAAATTTACCCAATAAGGATAATAAAATTAGTAAACATTTTTTCAACGTATGTATAAACAAGAATAACATTCAGGAACACAGCTCAATATACAACAACGATTAACTTATTTAAAACACGTTTTTAAATGACAAATGTTGATGTAATTAAACAGAACTGTTTCAGTATATAAGTTAAGCAGAATGATTTTAGTGTAAGTTAAACAGCGGTTTTGGCATATACGTTAATTAGAATAGTATCGGTATATAAGTAAAAGTAAATGGTTTTTAGTATTAAAATTAAACAGAATGGTGATTTTTATTACACGTTCAACATACTTGTTTAAGTATATCGATTAAATTAAATGGTTTCCGTATATCAATTAAACAGAATAGTTTTAGTATATACATTAAACAGGTTAGTTTCAGCCGGTCTCTCTGGCCGAGGGGTTACAATACTTTCTCTGTAATCCACGCAGGCTTTTGCAGCACGCGAGAATTGGTTGCGGTTCTACCCGCGCTCGTGACTTGCGGGATAATGCGCCGGCCGCTTAGAAAGCAATGCAAACTACTGAGCGTAATCTTGCCAAAGAGATCAACAATCTGCTGAAAGATGCTGATGTTGACAGCGATGTCCTGTAAAGGATATGCAAACATTTATTTATTTAGATTAGTTTCAGTATACCAATTAAACAGAATAACTATATTATATACGTTAAGCAGATTCGTTTCAGTGTACCAGTTAAACAGAATGACTATTATATACGTTAAGCAGATTAGTTTCAATTATACAGGTTGGGACGCAGAGATGTTTCCAAGGCACCAGGGCCAGGTTCTATACTGGCCAAGACCTTCTGACACGTCCTAGTCCTGCGTCCTGGACAACAGGTCCCTTCGGGGTCCTGGCTAACGTAGTAGGATTGCTGATTCTTCCGAAGTCGGAGAGTGTCTGCCTGTACGGCAAGGAACCACCAGTCTGCACACCAATAAGCCAGACATGGGACAACTGATACTCACGCAAACCTCAGTCTGGTATCTCATCACATTGATGTTGAACAACAGGATGTCTTCATCCGACATACAGGACTTCACGCTGGAGTTCACAGCCAGCGAACGCAAGCAAGCAAGCAGTATACCAGTTAAATAGAATGACTATATACGTTAAGCAGATTAGTTTCAGTATACCAGTTATATGGAATGGCTATATACGTTAAGCAGATTAGTTTCAGTATACCAGTTATATGGAATGGCTATATACGTTAAGCAGATTAGTTTCAGTATACCAGTTATATGGACAGGCTATATACGTTAAGCAGATTAGTTTCAGTATCCAGTTATATGGAATGGCTTTTTTTGTAAGATAAACAGAATGATGTAAGTATATAATTTAAACAGAATAATTTAGTATACATTATACAGAATGGCTTTAGTATACATTAAACAAGAAACAGTCCCACGTGTGAGATGCACATGCGAACCAGGTAAAGCACGAGACATCCGGGACTCAAAGTAAGCGGCCCACTTTAACGTCTGGGAGGGAATACGATTAAGGTCATAATTCTGTAACTCATTACTATTTAAATTGTATTCATAGTTTTCTCGTCCTTAGCAACAAAAAAAAAAAATGATACAAAACAATTAATTTGCGGAAGGTTTACTTTGGAAGTTGACACAAACTTTGGGTATTTCCGTTTATGTGATCAGCGATTTATACGTAACACCGAGAAAGTATGGAGCCGTCGCCGAGAAACGTGCTTTTCAGTCAAGTGGCTACATTAGAGAAACGGGCTCCACTTTGTGATTTTACAAAGTCACAATTTCTAATCCAGCCACTGCATCGGAAAGTGCAATGAGGACTTATTTATTGATAATGTTTTAAGTTTGTCTATTATTAAAATCGTTCATTAATATGCCTACGTGCAGTCATTCTTTATAAATTTGTCGAGTCATTTTCTCCCCGAACCGACAAGAACAACATGTTTAAGCTCTCCCGTTAGTTCTCACTTATTCGTAATAAGTAAAGTGAAGTAAAGTAAATTAAAATGAAGTAAAGTAATGTAAAGTAAAGTGCAATACAGTAAAGTAACGTAAAGTAAAGTAAAGTAAAGTAAAGTAAAGCACAGTAAAGTGACTGACTGACACCTTGTCGTCTCGACAGACGATAGTTTGTAAAATGGAGTTATACCTCTCCGTAACACAAGGCCTGGGCTGAATTTAAAGACCATGTGTTGCCGACGCAGCATGATCCCTCTCTGGGCCTGTCTAGTTTACTCCAGAGGAAAGGTTACACTAATGCTTCTGGAACAAGACAAGCTGCAGAAGCTGCCGGATCAGCAAAGAAATTCTATAACTGTCCGGCTGTCGGAGCTTCGATCCTAGACCAGTTGCCAACAAAGGCTTGGGGTCTGGTCTGCCCTGCCATGCCATTTAGTCTTTAGATTGCATTTCCTCGCACTAGGGTAAGGCTTATACTCTCCCAATTGCGCTCCTCCGTTGGCACAATGTGGGGTGTCGGGTTTGGTGAGCACCGCCCAACATTCGGCGCTAACAGCCACTAGTAAAGTCAAGTACAGTAAAGTACAGTAACGTAAAGTACAGTTAAAGATTATTTTACATGTGCTGAGGAGTATTGGGCACACAGAGCCCCATATATTGGGTAGACTAGTTGGCACTGGTTGGGTGATGTGATCAACATCACGGCGGCCGCCTTTTACCTTCCAGAACATTTCCCGGTACCCGTGTTAAGCTGCGTCGAACAGGCAGCCCCGATCAATACCAAAAAAAAATCCGCCTCGATGCCAGTTTGAACCTGAGACCACCAGGCCGACAACCATTCTCATTGATGCAGACGAAATGTCTCTAATTAAAGCTTTACAAGTAGACACAGTTTGTCACATTTTAGTGTGCTGCTCTTACTTGGAGCGGCTGACCGAGTGGCTAGAATGCCGGATTCTCCTTAGGGAGACCCGGGTTCGAATCCTCGGTAAGGTATGGAGTTGTTTTTTTCTTTCGAGGACAAAAAGAAACCTCTAACCTGCACAGTTCACGGCGACTGCACTAGCCAGGCGGCCTGAATTCCTCAGGCTCAAGACACCCCCTGCCATACACCGCAAGGTACTATACTGGCAGTAAATGACAGTTCTTACTTGTTGGTTTGGCTTTTTTTCACAAACCAATTGATATCATTCATTCATTCATTCATTCATTCATTCATTCATTCATTCATTCATTCAGTAGCATGTCCTTTGCAGAACCTCGCTCCCATAACAACCTTCGGAAAACCTCTCGATCATAAGCAAGATGTCCCGCTGTCCGATACACCCATCTAGAGATCATCCGCCACATCCTGCACCCATCTTCTCTTTGGCCTTCCTCTTCCTCTCTTCCCAGGCATAAAGACCCTCCAATATTGTTCTCTCCAAAACTTTCGTACGTTTCAAGTGACCAAAATATTTCAATTTTCTTTGTTTTATCGTCTTTAATAGTCAACCTTCTTCAATATTCAGCTTTTGAAGTATGGATGCATTTGTTCTTTTCTTTACCCAAGAACCCAAGATATTCTTAGAACTCGTCTATCACATCTATATTCAAGTGTCCAGGTCTCATAGGCGTATGTTGCAATGGGAAAGATGCATGCTCTTAAAAATCTAATTGTTGTAGTTCGGTCTGTCCCACTCCATAATTTATTCAGCTGTTTTAGTCTTTGAAGAGCAATTGATAGCCGTCGTTTAATTTCTTTCATTGTGTCACCGTTGTTGGTAATCAATGACCCAAGATATTCAAAATGTTTCACCACCTCCAATTTTTCCTCATTAAGATATATTTCTTTCTCCATAGTGGTTTTATCTGTATGTATTATCTTTGTTTTTGCTATGTTAAGATACAAGTTGTGATTTTCACTATTCAATTTGGGTTGAGGCTATTATGTATTCTATGCCATTCTGTGTTGTGGATAGTAATACTGTATCATCAGCATATCGAATCTCCAGTATGTCATGATCACCGATATTTAGGGCATCATATAGCTCCCTGTTTATATCATCTCTTACATTTCTCATTATATTTTCGGTGTACAGGTTAAACAAATAGGGGGCACACATCCCTGACGGACTCCTTGCTTGATGTCAAACCAATTTGATGTCTCGCTATCTATTCTAACCGCTGCTTGTTGGTCTAGATAGAGCATTCTTATTAGTTGTACTACATGTGATGGAAAGCCCATAGTCCTCATGATTTCCCTAAGTTTATGATGTTGTACACAGTCAAATGCCTTTGAATAATCCATAAAACATGAGAATAGGTTTACATTAAATTCTCTACACTTCTCTATTATTAAACGCATATTGAGAATGTGATCTCTTGTTCCTCTTCCTTGTCTAAATCCAGATTGAACCACGTTAATTTTTTCTTCCATTTTCTTACGAAGTCTTCCCATTATGATTTTTAGTAGAATTTTACTTGCATGGCTGATCAGGACAACAGTTCTATAGTTGGTGCATAATTTCAGGTTGCCCTTTTTGGTATTGGAATGAAGATAGTTCTCTTCCAATCTTTTGGCCATATACCATATTTCCATATCTTTTTACATAATGCGTGATTTGTATGCTTTCTTCTCCTCCCGCTTTAATTAGTTCAGCTGGTATCTCATCACATCCAGGTGATTTACCATTCTTCAGGTTCTTTATTGCCAATGTAATTTCATCTAATGAGGGTTCAGGTTCTGTCTCTGCTGTCATTGGTTCTTGTATCTCATTCGTATCCTCACTGTCATCCATATCATACATTCCACTGCAGTACTCCTGCCATCTTTCTAGAATCTGTCTAGATTCTGTTAAGGTATTTCCCAACTTGTCACAGATAACATTACATTGAGGTTGAACATTTCTTGTCAATAACTCATTTTTTGAACATTTCGTAATCTCTTCCGGTCTTATGATATTGCTTTATTCTGGCACAACAATCTTGTAAATGTTGATTTTTGTCCTTTTGTGTGTTACTTCTTATTTCTCGAGTTAAAGATTTATAATTCATCCTGCTGTTATCGGATTCACCTCCTTTCTGTTTCAGTTCCCTTCGTTGCTTTATTAATTCTAACGTGTCTGATGTAATTCTTGGTCGGAATTTAATCTTTGGCTGCAGTTATCAAGATATCTCTAGCTTGTACTGCCAATTCGTCAGGTGTCAAATCCTCCTGTATAGACATCAAGACCCCAAAACGATTCCTCACTTCTACGTTGTATTTTTTTTTTTTTTTAGCATATCCTTTTACAGGACTTAGCTGTCAACACCAGCATCTTTCAGCTGTATGTTGATCTCTTGGCAAGATTACGCTCAGTAGTTTGCCATTGCTTTCTGAGCGGCCGGCTCACATACCCCGTAAGTTACCGATGTGATTCGAACCACTGCTGATTTGAACCGTCATCACGTTACCTGACGAGAGTATACGAGATTACGGAGAAAAGTCATAACCTCTAAGCCACGTACGTTGTATGCATCTGGTATTTTGAGATCAAAACGAAGTGGCCTTGGTACTCGGGTAAACTTTCTGAGTTGTAATTTCAGATCTGCTTCTAATAACTGTTGATCTGTATCACAGTCTGCACTTCGTAGGGTTTTTGCAGATGTTATGCTTGATCTTCATCTTCTTTGTATTAAAATATAATCTATCTGATTTTTGGTAATACTGTCGGGGGACTTCCATGTGAAGAGTCTTTTTGGGTGTTGTTTAAAAAGTGTGTTGGCTATTGGTAATTCATTTTCTGCGCAAAATTCATTTAATTTGTCACCCGAATAATTTCTATTTCCCAATTAAAATTTTGCTTTATACAGGAAAAAAAAAAACAATACTATAATATTAATTACATACAAAAAAGTATGTATATCAAAAGCTAGAGTTGCTAAAGACAAATAAATGTGATATGTGGATATAGCAGACCCCATTTATGTAAAATCAGGTGTCATGTTTTGCACCCCAAGACATTTTTTTTTGGGGGGGGGGGGTGGGGCGGGGGGTAGGGTTGTGTAATTTACTAACACGAGCGAATGAGCAAGTAGCAATCTTCAGTCTTCGCACGGGACATAATAGCTTATTTATACCACTTATTCAATGAATTAAAGTTACTGATGAATGTAAATGTGGAAGTGGTAAAACAATAGCTAACAATTTGCTGCACGAGTACTCAAAATATGCTAACATCCTCTTAATTTGATGACAACTTCTACGCTGAAATGAAAAAAAAACAACAACCTTCAATTGGTTGTTGTTGTCTTTAAACATATTCAAGTTGGCGTCTGAAGTGAGAGACAGAAGAAGAAGAAGAAGAAGAAGAAGAAGAAGAAGAAGAAGAAGAAGAAGAAGAAGAAGAAGAAGAAGAAGAAGAAGAAGAATGAAGATGAAGGAGGAAGGAAGAATATGAATGAATAAGGCAGGAGAAGAAGAAATAAGAAGAAGAAGGAGGTAGAAGAAGAAGAAGAAGAAATAATAGGAAGAAGAAGAAAGTGTAGAAGGAAGATGAAGGAAGGAAGATGAAGGAAGAAGGACAAGATGAAGGGAGAAGAAAGAAGATGAAGGAAAAAGAAGAAGACGAAGAAGAAAAAGAAGGAGGAGGAGGAGGAGTAAGAGAGTTGGAAATGCATAATCGCAATAAACATACGTGTCCGTCACGAGCTTGTATACGTTGTTCAATCGAGATTAGATAACTTGTTTCCTTGTGTACGATTGTTCCCTCTGGAAATAGTTAAACAAAAACACGAATGGGGATTTCCCTTGCCCGGGTTAGTCAATTGCCATCTGCAGCCACTTCCGTCAGTGTTGAAACAGGGGCCGTTTATCAGACGCTTCAAATCTATACAGAACACAAGTAAGTACATTATGTGATTGACACGTATATGAGGTGTGTCTTCTTCTTCTTCTTATAGTCTATGTGGATTGGTGTTGGTGATCATGTCTGTTACAACCCTCTGTTCCTTGGTTTCAATCGTATGGAGTGTTGTTATTGTTTTTAGTCTAGTGACAGGTGTTGTTTTTATGGCACCTAGTATGAACTCTATCGGCTTGATACTGTTCTGAGGAATTTTAATAGGTGCTTTTAGGCACATTATAACAAGCTTAATGCCATATTAAAAAAAAAAACAACAAACAAAAACTTGACTCACTTTGCCAGTATATAATTTCTTCAGCATACTAACATCATATTAGCCTCCCCCCTCTCCTTCAAGATGTTCCAGCAAGTTCTTTTTTAAGTAATCACTTTCACAGTGTTTTGATGTAATGTGTTCTCTGTAAGTCAGTCGTTGATTGACGGTGATACCTGGTTGTGTGGGTGGTCTTATCTAGTATTAGAGTTAGGCCATTCAGTGCAAATGAGATATTTGGAGAAACGAGGCTTGTTGAACAAAGTAAATCTAACCAAAAGACAAACAAAATGAAACAAAGAGAACAGTTAGTAGCAACTGAAACATTCTCAAGTAACTTGCTTGCTTGTGTTCGTTGGCTTGAGCTCCAACGCGAAGTCCTGTATGTCGGATGAAGGCATCCTGTTGTCCAACATCAGTGTGATGTCATACAGGATCTGAGGTTTGCGTGAGTATCCGTTGTCCCATGTCTGGCTTATTGGTGTGCAGACTGGTGGTTCCTCGCCGTACAGGCAGACACTCCCCGACTTCGGAGGAATCGGCGATCCTACTGACTTTAGCCAGGACCCCGAAGGGACCTGTTGTCCAGGACGCTCTACGAGGACGCGTCAATAGGTCTTGGCCAGTATATAACCCGGCCCTGGTGCCTTGGAAACACCTTTGCGTCCCCTCAAGTAACTTAAGATAGATATCTTGTAAACTACAGCTGAAGTGTTGACAGGGAAACAAATAAAGAGAAACACACAGCTCTCTGCACAGCTGAGAAGTCAGCTGTCGTAATACTGAAGATTTAAAAAAAACAGTGACGAACTTTTTTTTTCCGCATATCCTTTACAGGACATCGCTGTCAACATCAGCATCTTTCAGCTGATTGTTGATTTCTTGGCAAGATTACGCTCTGTAGTTTGCCATTGATTTCTGAGCGTCCGGCTCACATACCCCGTAAGTTATCGTCGCGGAGAGAACCGCTACCGATTCTCGCGCAACGTCACGTTTCTTACGAGAATATACGAGATTACGGAGAAAGTCGTGTAAGCATCTAGACCAGGGAGCCGGCTAGTGAAGAACTAGTAGATCTAAAATCAGCACTCTATGGACTTTACCAGAAATCCAAAAGGGTTGTAATGAAATGAATCCCGTCACATCGCAACATGCCAGGAGATGAAGAAGATGACAAACTGATAAAGGAAGATGAAAAACTATCTGAACCTGATTTTTAAAAAAAACCTATGTTAGGGCCAAGAGATTTATAAGAAGCAAGTGGGAATTAGAGCATCCAGGCCACCATAAAAAATTATGCATATTACCAATACAACCAAATGAACAAGTAGCAATATTCAGACTCCGCAGGGACATAAACGGCTTATTTATACCACTTGTTCGATGAATTAAGATACTGATGAATGTAAATGTGGAATTAGTAAAACAATAGCTAAAAATGTGTTGCAAGAGTGCAAAACATATGCAGAAAAATAAAGAAAAGTATAATGGCTTACACTCTCTTCATTTGAGGACAACTTCTACTGTTACGTAACAAAAACTTTCAATTGGTTGCTGATGTCTTTAAACATGTTAAGGTTGACGTCTGAAGTGAGAGGAAGAAGAAGAAGAAGAAGAAGAAGAAGAAGAAGAAGAAGAAGAAGAAGAAGAAGAAGAAGAAGAAGAAGAAGAAGAAGAAGAAGAAGAAGAAGAAGCAACAGAAGAGAAAAAGAAGACGAAGGAGGAGGGAGAAGAAGAAGAAGAAGAAGACAAAGAAGAAGAAGACAAAGAAGAAGAAGAAGTAGGAAGAAGAAGGAAGAAGAAGCAAAAAGAAGGAAGACGAAGAAAAAGTATAACGAGAAGAAGATGAATAAAGAAGGGAGAAGAAGAAGATGAAGAAGAAGGAGGAGGAAGACGAAGAAGAAGGAAGAAGGCAGAAGAAGAAGAAATAAGAAGGAAGATAAAGGAAAAAGAAGAAAATGAAGGAAGAAGGAGGAAGATGAAGGAAGAAGAAGAAGATGAAGGAAAAAGGAAGAAAAAGAAGACGAAGAAAAAGGAGGAGGAGTAAGAGGAGGAGGATGTACTTAATTGTAATAAACATACATGCAACTTCGCGCGCTTTTATACACTGTTCAGTCGAGACTAGATAACATGTTCCTATGATGTACGATTATTCCCTTTGGAAAAAGTAAAACGTAACACGAAGGGGGAATTCCCTTATGGCGCCTTATGCTAATTAGTCAATTGCCACCTGCAGTCGTCACTGTTTAAACAGGGGCTGCTTATTTATCATAAGCTTCAAATCTATACAGCACATAAGTAAGTACATTATGTGATTGACATGTATATGAGGTGTCTTCTTTTTCTTCTTATCGTCTATGTGGTTTGGTGTTCATGTATGTTACAACTCTCTGTTCTATGGTGCCTTCGATCATCTGGAGTGTTGTTGTTTCTAGTGCAGTGACAGGTGTTGTTTTTATGGCACCCGTATGAACTTTATCGGCTTTATACCGTTCTGCGGAAGCTTTAGCTGGTGCTTTTGGGCACATTATAACAAACTACAATGCCATATCCCAAACAAACAATGGTGTTATTTTGCCAGTATATAATGTCTTCAGCATACTATCATAAGATTACCTTACCCATCCCCACTCTCCCCCAGTATGTTTCAGCAAGTACGTTTTTAAGTAATCGCCAATGACACTCTTGCTTTCACAGTGTTTGATGTAATGTGTTCTCTGCAAGTCAGTCGTTGCTTGACGATGACACTTCGATGTGCAGGTGGTCTTATCTAGTATTAGAACTAGGCCATTCAGGTACAAATGCGAGATTCGGACATACGAAGCTTGTTGGACAAAGCGAAGAACCAGCAGCTGTGTTTCGAACGCTGTATGCGGGATTACGAATTTCGCCCGTAACACCTTTACAACAGAGCAGGTTGGACCAAAGAGTCCCCTCTAATAAATCACGTTTATGAAACGGAAATTTACGTATGACACATCCACGTGTCGCACATCAATGCCTTTTGCAGGTTTCAGTTAGAGCACATCCGACAACACCCTTACGACCGCGAAGGACACTTGGAGAGAGAGAGAAAAGGGGGAGGGGAGGGGAAGTTAAATATTTACGCGGAACTCAACACCACACAGTGACGTATCCAGCTGTAACAAACAAAAATGCATTATAAGGGTTGATGTAATGAAAAGGTAAGAGAAAATCATAATTTAAAATCTACGCAGGGCAGCAAATAACTATTAGCTGATTCAGTGCCGAAGGATAATAAATCGCCAAATATGACCTACAATTTGGACAGAAGGACGATATATCGCCATACTAGGCTCATAGTGTTATTTGTTTCGTTTCTAGGTATCTTACCTTAATTTCAATGCCCAAAGAACGGACATTAACATTATAATAATTGTTCATTTGATGGTGTATCATGTTTAGTCCAACACTACTTTATATTTGGCATTGACTCAGTTAAAAACATTCAAGCACACAAATTAATGGCACTTACTGCATAATAGCCGGGTCTGTGGCGACGGCGTTACGAATGCAATTCGTAATCCCACATACCACGTTCCAAACACATTGTGGGCGATTTGTAAGCAGACCGCCTTGCGTTGGTTTCCATCACAGGTATGAGTGCCGGTCGTTCAGATAGCATTGGCAAACTACTGAACGTAAACTTGCCAAAACATCACAAACAGCCACACAAAAAAAAAACGGACTGTAAAAGGATAGATTTGAAATGACAACAGACAAATAATGTAAATACATAAAACATAATATGACACAAGGACAAATTACAAGGACAAATTACAAATAATACTGCTCTGGCGAACTACAAATTCTGGAGGACAAGAGTCAAACATGATAATAAAGCAGCAGAAAAAGAACAAACAACCGAAGCAAACATCTCACTGAAAGAGATCTCAGTTTTTAAAAAAAATACAATAAATAAATCCAACAACGAGGTTGTTTGAGAGGGGGAAAGAACTAACGTGGAAACAAACTATGAAAAATTACAAAACCCAAGAATATTGAAGGACACAGTAACAAACAAGTGACCATTAAACAAGGAAATACCATGCTTACAGACAGAGAAAAAATAAACAAATTAAAAGTACTGATGCAATGCTACTTTTGAAAATAAAATAAAAAGCAATCAAAACCAGATATGTTATAATAAGCAGATTACATTATGTCAAATTTTAAAAAAATGGGTGAGAATGAACAAGCAATCTTCTTCGACCCTCTATCCGCTGTTGGGACATAAGTCTTTCCCAAATCTACACTACGTCGTTATATTTGTTGTTATCACCCCGGCTCCGTCCACATATTAATAATCTCCGTCTCTAATTATCTTCTCGTTATGTTGTCAGCTATGTATTCACGCCACGCTGTTTGATCTGTGGATTCTAGTTAAACTATTTTCAGGTTATCTCAACATGTGTCATAACCAGCTCTAGTGTCTTTTTCTCACCTTTTCACTAATACGGGCCGTGTGGTGTAGGTATTACGAACGCAATTCGTCATCCCGCATACCACAGCTGCAGACTATTTAGGCCGTCTTGCGTTCGTTGAGTTCGTGAACAACTGAGATTAGAATTAAATTCTAAAGACACAGGTTATGGTCGTCACTAGGAAGAACGAAATATCACAATGTAATATACAAGTAAATGGGAATATTCTTCAACAAGTGAATCGGTACAATTATCTCGGAACAGTCATAACATCTGATGGGAGATGCCTTGAAGAGATTAGAACAAGAATCGCCATGGCGAAAGTAGCCTTTAGCAAGATGAAAAACATACTGAACAAATAAAAGATGTCAATTGAAACGAGAAAAAGAGTGTTGAGGGGATACATAGAGCCTGTTCTTTTGTATGGATGTGAAACTTGGACAATGAGGAGTCAAGCTGAAAAACATCTGATGGCTGCAGAAAAGTGGTTTCTGGGGAGAATACAAAGATTACCATGGACATACAGAAAAACCAATGACCAAGTACTACAGGAGACAAATGAGACTCGTAAATTGATTAGAGAAACCAGACGAAGACAGTCAAATTTTTTTTGACATGTTATGAGAAGAAATGGATTGGAGAACTTAGTGACAACTGGCAAGATCGAAGGGAAGAGACCAAGGGGAAGACCGAGAAGTAAATACCTGGATGGCTTGACCACATGGCATGGTCGAGACAGGAAAAATGAGCTGATCCACGACTCTGATGATCGAGTGAAATGGCCAGTCATGACCGCCCACGCTTTCCGGCATGGCACATGATTGATTGATTGTCTTCTACGAAACTACATTGTTCTTCTATTCGAGTTGTATTTTCTTCCTAACTCTTTGCATGATGATTCTTAGCAAAATCTTCGTGATGTGGCTCGTTATACTAATTATTCGATGTTGATCACATTCCAAGGCTCCTATCTCTACGGGATTGCAATAAATACAGAATTACATAATTCAGGATATATCTTCAGTATCATATATTATATTCAGCAGTCTGATCTATTCCATATTCTTCCACAGCATTAATCATTTCTTTTGTGCTTGCTTGCTTGCTTGTGTTCGTTGGCTTGAGCTCCAACGCGAAGTCCTGTATGTCGGATGAAGGCATCCTGTTGTCCAACATCAGTGTGATGTCATACAGGACCTGAGTTTTGCGTGAGTGTCCGTTGTCCCATGTCTGGCTTATTGGTGTGTAGACTGGTGGTTCCTCGCCGTACAGGCAGACACTCTCCGACTTCGGAGGAATCGGCGATCCTATTGACTTTAGCCAGGACCCCGAAGGGACCTGTTGCCCAGGACGCTCGACGAGGACGCGTCAATAGGTCTTGGCCAGTATATAACCCGGTCCTGGTGCCTTGGAAACACCTCTGCGTCCCATTTCTTTTGTGATATTGTCCCAACCCTGGGTCGTGTCAGTTTTCATATGGTTAGGACATTCTGACCTTCCATCTTCAAAATTGATCCATCCATCCATCATGTGCCATGCCGATAAACGTGGGCGGTCATGTACTGCCATGTCACTCGATCACCAGAATCGTGGATCAGCTCAGTGTTCCTGTCTTGACCATGCCACTTGGCCAAGCAATCCAGGTATTTACTTCTCGGTCTTCCCCTAGGTCTCTTCCCTTCGATCTTGCCAGTTGTCACCAAGTTCTCCAAGTCATTTCTTCTCATAACATGCCTAAAAAATGTTGACTGTCTACGTCTAATGTCTCTAATCAGTTTACGATCTTCGTTTGTTTCTTGAAGGACTTGTTCATTGGTTTTTCTGTCTGTCCATGGTATTCTTTGCATTTTCCTCAGAAACCACATTTCCACAGCCATCAGCTGTTTTTCAGCTTGACTGCTTATTGTCCACGCTTCACATCCATACAAAAGTATAGGTTCTATGTAGCACTTCAACACTCTTTTTCTCGTTTCAATTGATATCTTTTTATTGGTCAGTATGTTTTTCATCTTGTAAAAGGCTACCTTCGCAATGGCAATTCTTGTTCTAATCTCTTCAAGGCATCTCCCATCAGATGTTATGACTGTGCCGAGATAACTGTATCGATTCACTTGCTTAAGAATATGCCCATTTACTCGCATATCACATAGTGGTATTTCCTTCTTCCTAGTGACGACCATAATCTGTGTCTTCTTAATATTCAGTTCTAACCCTAGTTGTTCACTGTGCGCAACTAAATTTTGCAGGTCCTGTTCATTGTCTTCCGGTACAAATGGCGACGAAGTGACGCGTTTATTCTTCGGCGAGACGCTGTTTAGTGTTTTCCTGTGGATTATGTGATGTTATTTCGTATTCTTTTATTGGAAGTGTTCAAAAGAAGCCACGGAAGGCAGGTGGTGGATGGAATTTTGAGGGCAGCCGACAGATATTTGTTGGTTATGGTCTGAAGTTTCGCGACTGCAGGCAGAGGATCTCTTTCGTGAGACAATGGCTGCGGTCAAACGACCAGTACGGTTACTGCCATAGAGGAAAGCACCGGCAAACCACCTCTTTAAAAATGCCTAGTACATTATGATTCGCCTTAAGACTGATCATCGCAAGACAAGGACAGAGACATTAAAATTAGCAACATGAAAAGTTAGGACGTTAAACAACGACGAAAAATTAGAGAACATAAAACAAGAAATAGAAAGAGAAAAAATTAATATTTTAGGGATGTGCGAAACGAGATGGACAGGAGCAGGCATCAAGATAGATGAAGATTTTAAGATTATTTATTCTGGAGGTGAAGATCGACAAAGGGGAGTGGCAATTATTTTGGACCGGAAAACATCAAAATCTGTTCAAGGATATTGGGCCGTGTCGGACAGAGTTCTACTAGTTAAATTGAGTGGCAGACCTTTTAGCATAAATGTTATTCAAGTATATGCCCCAACAGGAGAATCCAGTGAAGATAGTGTAGAGGAATTTTATAATGACATAGAGTCTGCCTTAAAGAAATGTAAAAATTCAGAAATAAACATCATAATAGGGGACTTCAATGCAAAAGTAGGAAATCAAGGTGATAGATACACAGTAGGAAACTATGGTTTATAAGAGAGAAATGATACAGACTCGTAGAGTGGGCATAAGAACAGGAAATGATTGTAGGAAACACCTGGTTTAAGCAACACCCTAGAAGATTATGGACATGGAGGAGTCCTGATAGCAGGATCAGAAACCAGATTGACTACATTCTGATTAGCAGAAGATTTAGAAACGCACTAACAATAGCAAAAACAGTTCCCAGTGCTGATTGTTATAGTGACCACAGACTACTTACAGGAACACTGAGGATAAAGTTGAAGAAAGTCAAGTATATAACAGGAAACACTAAATATGATTTGTGTACATTGAGTAATGACAAGGAAATACAAAACAAATTCAACATAGAAGTACAGAACAGATTTGATATATTGTCTGATCTAGAGATATTATTCCAGGATGTGGATGATCAATGGGAAATGTTGAAGAATTCAATCAGTTTGGCTGCAGAAACAACTATTCCAAAATTAAAGAAGGTGGGTCGTAAGAAATGGATGACAGAAGAAATTTTACACCTAATGGAAACAAGAAGACTCAACAAAAATAATTCTGCCAAATATGAAGAAATTCACAGACAAGTCAGAATATTATGTAAGGAGGCAAAAGAAGCATGGCTTGAGGAAAAGTGCTTAGACATTGAAAAACAACACAACAGTCAAAATACCAAATTAGTGCACAAAAGAATTCAGGAACTTACTAATAAAAGAACAAGTACATCAGCAGGCTGTCTAAAAACTAAAGATGGCAAAATCATAATAGAAAAAGATCAGATTCTACATGTATGGACAGATTATGTGAAAAACCTTTATAATGATAACAGAGAGGAACAGTATGATATTAGATTTAATAATGAAGGACCGCCAATTTTGAAGATGGAGGTTCGAAATGTTCTTAAGCATATGAAAGCTGGCAAGGCCCCCGGTGCAGATAACATCACAACAGAAATGATTAAAGCTTTAGAAGAATTTGGACTAGAGCAAGTCACCAGACTGCTGAACACATTATATGATACTGGAGATATACCTTCTGAATTATGTAACTCTGTATTTATTGCAATCCCAAAGAAATCAGGAGCCTTGGAATGTGATCAACATAGAACAATTAGTATAATGAGTCACATCACAAAGATTTTGCTACGAATTATCATGCAAAGAGTGAGGAAGAAAATACAACCTGAAATAGGGGAAGAACAATGTGGGTTTGTAGAAGGAAAGGGTACAGTAAATGCTGTGTATATGCTGCGAACAGTTATTGAACGTGCTATAGAAGTAAACAAGGATATACACCTTTGCTTTATTGACTACACAAAGGCTTTTGATAGAGTTAGACATGTCAACATGGTAGATATGCTTGCAGATCTACAAATTGATGGGAAAGACATTAGACTTATAAAAAACATATATTGGAAACAACAAGCTGCCATAAGGATTGATAATGAAGTAGGACAATATCAACCTATTAAGAGAGGTGTTAGGCAGGGATGTGTAATGTCTCCAGATTTTTTTTCCCTGTACAGTGAAACTATTTTCAGAAATGTAGAAGATATCAATGGAATCAGCATTGGAAGACGAAACATCAATAACATTAGATATGCTGTTGAGGCTGAAGTACAAGCGTTGATTTTCGAGAATTCGCTAGACGGTGACGCGGTCATCTACACAGATGGGTCGGTCGTCCGACATGTGAGAAGCTCATGGGCCTTTACAGCTCGGGCCGGAGGGAGAATTGTGCAGGAGGACTCTGGTGCTTTCACTGAAACCACAAGTAGCCTGACCATGGAAGTCATGGCAGTAAGTAAAGCAATAACATGGCTCGAGACACAGACATTCACTAGGGCTTGTTTCCTTAGCGACTCAATGAACATGATCAAGAGGATAGAGGAGGGGTCGATCCGAAGAGAATGGTTGCTGCCTCTGAAGCGGTCTCGGCTGGCAAAGATTAGTTTCATCTTCGTGCTAGGTCATGCGGGAGTACAAGGAAATGAGCGGGCTGACAAGCTCGCAGGTGAGGCTACTGTGGAGGGCGGACGCGCCATGGACCAGGCTGACATTCTGAATGCTCTACGAGAAGTGAGACTTTTGCGAGAACCAAGTGATGACTGTGAATCTACAACAATGGCCAGACTGCGGGAGCAGCAAATTAAAAGAGGGGTGGCCAAACAAGAACACTACGCAGGAAGCCAAAGAAGATTGATAAACCAACACAGAACTGGCGTCGTTAGCCGCTACACGCGGCGGGATTTGCTGAGGAGGGGATCCGAGCACTTATGGACTGAATGGTTCGATGTGAAACGAGGATGATCTGTCGACTAACTAACTAACTAACATATATACATCCATCCATCCATCCATCCATCCACCCACCCACCCACCCATCCATCCATCCATCCATCCATACATACATACATACATACATACACATACATCTCCCCACACATCCCCCAACACACATTTACACACATCCCTCCCCACAAACCCACCCACCCACGCACCCCCACCTACAAGCCAACAATCACACACCCCCATACATCCTTCAACCAAACACACACCCCACCCACCGACACATCCACCACCCACCCAGCTATCCCTCACCCACCCACACATCCAGCATACACACATCCCCCATCCACACACATCCTCACCCACACAACCGCCCATCCACCCACCCACACATCCCTCAACCACCCAGCCAAACACACATCCCCCACCCACACATCCCCCTACCACACACATCGTCCACCCAACCACATCTTCCCCACCAACCACACACACACATCGCTCACCCAAACACCCATCTTCCACCCGTCCACACATCCCCCATCCACCCCTCAACCCCCACAAATACACACACATCCCCCACCCACACACACATCCCACACATACACACACACCCCATACAAACACACATCCCCACCCATACAATCCCATATCTCCCACCCAAACACACACACACACACACACACACACACATCCCCACTCACCCACACATACCCCGACTCTCACACATCCCTCAAACACACCCCCCACCAATACACACATACCCCATCCCACACACACATATCCCCCACACCCCCTACACACACGCAAATATCCCCACCCACCCGTTTACACACATCCCTCACCACCTACCCACACCGCCCCCTAACCAACAACTCCCACACACCCCCATTCACCCACCAAAACACACATCCCCACCAACACACACTTCTCCCACACACCCAAAATTCCCCACCTACTCACATATCCCTCACCCACCCACACATCTCAGAGAGAGAGAGAGAGAGAGAGAGAGAGAGAGAGAGAGAGAGAGAGAGAGAACGAGGCAGTCAGACTGGCAGACAGACAGACAGACAGATAGATAGATACATAGATACCACAGACAGACAGACATGTAGACAGACAGATAGACAGATATGTAGACAGGTAGACACAGACACATAGACAGACGGACAGACATGTAGATAGACAGACATGTAGCAGACAGACAGGTAGAGAGACAGACAGACATACATGTAGATAGACAGACACGTAGACAGACGGACAGACATGTAGACAGACAGACATGTAGACAGACAGACAGGTAGAGAGACAGACAGACAAGTAGACAGACAGACATGTAGCAGACAGACATGTAGACAAACAGACAGACATGTAGGCAAACAGTCAGACATGTAGACAGACATGTAGACAGACTTTAAACAGACAGAGAGACAGACATACGGACATGTAGACAGAGAGACAGACAGACATGCAAACAGACTGACAGATATGTAGACAGACAGCCATGTAGACAGACAGACATGTAGTCATACAGACAGACATGTAGTCATACAGACAGACATGCAGACAGACAGACATGTAGACAGACATGTAGACAGACAGGCAGGCATGTAGACAGACAGACAGAAAGACAGACACACATACATGTAGACATACATGTAGACAGACAGATAGACATGCAGCCAGACATACATATAGACAGACAGAGAGACAGACGGACATGTAGACAGACAGACAGACAGACCGACCGACCGACCGTCGGACCGACCGACCGACAGACAGACAGACAGACAGACAGACAGACAGATAGATAGATAGATAGATAGATAGATAGATAGATAGATAGATAGATAGATAGATAGATAGATAGATATTCAGACAGTTAGATATATAGATCGATAGATAGAAAGAAAGATAGATAGATAGATAGATAGATAGATAGATAGATAGATGGGTGGGTGGGTAGACAAGCAAACAAACAAACAGACAGACAGAAAAACAGACAGACAGACAGGCAGGCAGACAGACAGACAGACAGATAGGCAGGCTACCAGACATGTAACAGACAAATATATATATATATATATATATATATATAGAGAGAGAGAGAGAGAGAGAGAGAGAGGTAAGAACGAGCGAACTTTGTTTTCAAAGGGCATGCAGGTCCATCGTCAGGCTTGTCCATGGCACATATTTTTCTGTCCCATCCCATCCCATGGTAATTTATGCCTGTCCCATCCCATCCCATCCCATGGTAATTTATGCCTGTCCCATCCCATCCCATCCCACTGGGGAAAAAACATTCCCATGGCCAAGCCTGTAAGGCTTGCCCAAGAGACATATTTTTCTGTCTCATCCCATAACACCTCATGGTAATTTATGCCCGTCTCATCCCATCCTATGGTAATTTATGCCCGTCTCATCCCATCCCATCCCATGGGACCTTTCCCATTTATCTTTCGCACATTGGCTATACGTCATGTACTCTGCACGCTACATTCACAAAGAAATAAAGATACTATTAGTATACTTATAGTAAGATTACATATAAAAACGAGGAATGAAAATAGATGTCTCAATATATTGATCTACGTAAAAGTTTGAAACTATGGAAAGAATAATAATAAATTTACCCAATCAGGATAATACAATTAGTAAACCTTTTTTCAAAGTAGTTATAAACATGAATAACATTCAGGAATACATAGCTCAAGATGCAGCAACAATTAACTTATTAACAACAAATTTCTAGATGACAAATGTCGATGTAATTAACCAGAACTGCTGCAGTACAAAAGTTAAGCAGAATGGTTTCAGTGTAAGTTAAACAGAGTGATTTTGGCATATACGTTAATTAGAATAGTTTCAGTATATAAGTAAAGGTGAATGGTTTTAGTATATAAGTTAAACAGAATTTGTTTTTTTTAAAAATATGTTAAACGGAATTGTTTCAGTGAATCAATTAAATTGATTAGTTTCAGTATATCAGTTAAACAGAATGTCTTCAGTGTAAGATAAACCGCATGATTTAAGTATATAAATTAAATAGAATAATTTAGTATAAATAAAACAGAATGGTTTTAGTATCCATTAAACAAGAAACAGTCACAGGTGTAAGATACACATACGAACCTGTAAATACACGAGACATCCGGGTCTCAAAGTAAGCGACCCAGATTAACGACTAGGAGGGGAATTCGACGATGGTCATAATTCTGTAACTCATAACTATTCAATCATATTTTCTCATTCTTAGCCAAAAATTGATACCAAACAATTAATATTTCGGAAGATTTACTTTGAAAATTAATGCTAGCTTTGGGTATTTCCGTTTGTGTGATCAGCGTTTATACGTAACACCGAGCGAGACAATATGGAGCCGTCGTCGAGAAACGGTAGGTGCTTTTCAGTCAAGCGGGGACATTAGAGAAACTGGTTCCATTTTTTTGTTTTCTCAAAGTCACAATTTCTAATCCAGCCACTGCATCGGAAAGTGCAAAGAGGACTAATTTATTTACAATTTATTAAGATTGTCTAGTATTAAAATAGTTCATTAATATGCGTACGTGCAGTCATTGTTTATAAATGTGTCGAGTCATTTTATTCCCGAACCGACAAGAGCAACATGTTTAAACTCTCCCGTTAGTTCTCACTTATTCGTAATAAGTAAAGTGAAGTGAAGTAAAGTAAAGTGAAGTGAAGTACAGTGAAGTAAAGTAAAGTACAGTACAGTACAGTACAGTACAGTAAAGCACAGTAAAGCACAGTAAAGTGACTGACTGACACTTTTTCGTCTTGACAGACGATAGTTTGTAAAATGGAGTTATACCTCTCCATAACACAAAGCCTGGGCTGAGTTTAGAGACCAAGTGTTGCCGATGCAGCATGATCCCTCTCTCGGCCTGTATAGTTTACTCCAGAGGAAAGGTTACACTAATGCGTCTGGAAAAAGACAAGCTGCAGAAGCTGTCAGATCAGCAAAGCAATGCTATAACTGTCCGCCTGTCGGAGCTTCGATCCTAGACCAGTTGCCGACCAAGGCTTATGGCCTGGTCTGCCCTGTCATGACATTTAGTCTTTAGGTTGCATTTCTTCACACTAGGATAAGGCTTAAACCCTCCCAATTGCGCTTCTCCGCCCGAAGCTATTGGCACAATGGGAGGTGTCGGATTTGGTGAGCGACACCCAACATTCGGCGCTAACAGCCTTTAGTAAAGTAAAGTAAAGTACACTTAAAGATTTGTTTACACGTGTTGATGAGTATGGGGCATACATAATCCCATATTTGGGTAGACCAATCCACATTGGCTGGGTGATGTGATCAACACTATGGCGGCCGCCTTTACCTTCCAGAACATTTCCTGGTACCCCCCAATTTTAACTGCGTCGAACAGGGAGTTCCGATCAATTTAATAAATCCTCGATACCAGTTTGAAGCTGAGACCTCTAGGCCGACACCCATTCTCATTGATGCCGATGGAATGCATCTAATCAAAGCTTTACATGTAGACACAGTTTGCCGCATTTGAGTGTGCTCTTTTTTACTTGTGGGTTTGGCTTCTTTTCATAAACCAATTGATCACACCATCGTGATTAAAATTTGCATCAGGAATGACAACATCACACATCCTAGATACTTTTTTTTTAAAAAAAGTTAGTTGCACGTTCTTTTCAGGACGTAGCAGTCAACCCCAACATTTTTTTGGCTGTTCGTGATTCCTGGGCAAATTTACGTTCGGTAGTTTACCATTGCTTTCTAAACGACCGGCACCCATAACATTTCATAAAAAACCACCACAGCTGTGTTTCGAACGCGGGTATGCGGGATTACGAACTTCATCCGTTAGTCCTTCGCCACGGAGCAGGTTTTCTAGATACTAATGGGTCCTACAATAATTGTTTTCCCAACTGTGGCATTCCAGGACTCTTACTTGCCTTGAGGAAACATTCAGGACTCTTTTACTCGCCCCGAGGAACCTTTCAAGACTCTTTTACTCGCCCCGAGGACCCTTTCAGGAATCTTTTACTCGCCGTGATGATCCTATCAGGACTCTTTTATTCTCCTTGAGGACCGCTTTAAGTACTCTTTTACTCGCCATGAGGACTCTTTCAGGACTCTTTTACTCTCCTTGAGGACCGCTTTAAGAACTCTTTTACTCGCATTGAGGACCCTTTCATGACTCTTTTACTCGCCCCAAGGACCCTTTCAGGACTCTTTTACTCGCATTGAGGACCCGTTCAGGATTCTTTTACTCGCCCCTAGGACCCTTTCAGGACTCCTTTACTCGCATTGAGGACCCTCTCATGACTCTTTTACTCGCCCCGAGGACCCTTTCATGACTCTTTTACTCGCCCTGAGGACCCTTTCAGGACTCTTTTACTCGCCCCGAGGACCCTTTCAGGACTCTTTTACTCTCCCGGAGGACACTTTCAGAACTCTTTTACTCGTCCCGAGGACCCTTTCAGGACTCTTTTACTCGCATTGAGGACCATTTCATGACTCTTTTACTCGCCCCGAGGACCCTTTCAGAACTCTTTTACTCGCCCCGAGGACCCTTTCAGGACTCTTTTACTCGCCCCGAGGACCCTTTCAGGACTATTTTACTATCCCCGAGGACCCTTTCAGGACTCTTTTACTCGCCCCGAGGACCCTTTCAGAACTCTTTTACTCGTCATGTGGACAGCTTTACGGAATCTTTTACTCGACTTGAAAACCCCGTCAGGACTATTTTATCCGCCTTGAAGGTTATTGGTATAATAAACTAGCGCCGTATTCTTATAAATCAATCGACGCCCAATGTGTGGCATGGTCAGTATCACTCCGCCGTTTTCACATCCAAAAGCTTTTCATGGTTCCCATTTTTGGTTGGGTGGGACTGGGACAATTCGAAAAAAAAAAAAATCCGCTTCTATATCCGTTTCGAGCATGTAGCCACGTGCTAGAGTCTAGCAGCTAGACACTTCGCTACAACGGTTCCCAGGCAGGTATTTACAGGTCACAAACGCAAATTCCCTGTCTACGGAGTCAGGCGTGAGTACGACACAGCCTAAAACATGTGCACTGCACCCAAGGGTGCAAGGCCAGGTGGTGCAGCAGCGACAATGGACGTATGCATCCTTCTCCCACTCCTCCTCCTCCACACTCATAACTCAGCGTTAGTATCTCGACCAACAACAGCAGTGTAGGCTCGCTTATTTGAGTATCTGACAGCAAACATAAGTATAATTCTGCTACATAATTTTAGCCATAGTTTTGCAAAATAAAGCATGACAAAAATAATTTCCGAAAGAGATAAGGGTGTAAATCTAGAAGATCTAACTGCAGAATATATAGTCTCCGTTGCGAAGTGGTCAAGACGTCTGCCTCGCGCCCCGAAGGTTGTGTGTGGGTTCGATTCCGGGCAACATCTTTCGGGTCACGAGTGCATTTTTCTAGGAGACTCATGGGGTCGTCGCTGGAGCTAAGGAGTTCGTGCTTTGTGCGAGGCTTTCGGCAGGTCGCCCTACGGGAAGAGACCGAGCCATATAGGATAAAACTCGGTGCAATAAAGTCAATCCTCTCGACGTTTAAGACTTTTAAAAAATATATATGGCTAAAAAGGTCCTGAAAAAAATATGTGTAGGAAGCTCGTCCTTATGAAGAACGCACACAGATACTGGCGACCAAAGTCGCTGGAGCTAAGGAGTTCGTGCTTTGTGCGAGGCTTTCGGCAGGTCGCCCTACGGGAAGAGACCGAGCCATATAGGATAAAACTCGGTGCAATAAAGTCGATTCTCTCGACGTTTAAGACTTTTAAAAAATATATATGGCTAAAAAGGTCCTGAAAAAAATATGTGTAGGAAGCTCGTCCTTATGAAGAACGCACACAGATACTGGCGACCAAAGTTTGTATTAGCGAAAAAGTAAAACACAACGCTAAAACTATTTGCATTAGTGATCTATATCCAATAAGGAAACAATGTGATCAACAACAGCAGCAGCAGTAACAGCTACTACTAAGCAAACAGTTAGTATCATTTGTAAAAGAACTAAAGACAAAGTTCGCAGGTCATGAAGTGAATCTCTAGATGAAGATATTCACACTGAAATATCGCTTAAAAGTATGCTTCTATTCTTCTATTTCACTCTGTCTCCCATTTGACCATAAACCCTCAACCAAATTACTCTAAGCCATCCCGTCTTGAGCTATCCCATGGTTCTCTGTTAATATCCTCCCAGTATAGTTCATTAATGTTTCTAATTCTCTCCCCAGTGAGTGTTGAGATCTTTCTCTATTCTGTTCTTCTTCTTCTTTCGTTCGCTTGAGATATTTCTGCAATGTTGTCTCTTGTATGAATTTAACTGTCTGTTTTAGTTCACTCAGCGATCCATGGAGTTTATCTTCCACTTTTGTCTCTCCAGGGCAGAAGGTTTATCTGGATATGTTGTAGTTTGGGCAGTCTTGGAGTATGTGCTCTGCTGTCTGCGACGCCAATCCACATGTGCACATGGATGATTCACCAATCTTGAATTTTGTATACATGTGGTTGCGTAATCTATTGTGTCCTGTTCTGAGGCTAAGAATAATGACTTGTTCTGGTTTGTCCATAACGTGGTAGTCGTCATGAGCAGATTTTGGTGGCTTTCTGACTGATTTGATCATTCTTTTCTTTTGGTAGTATGCAATGGGCACATCAGACTGTTCTTCTTTTGCTCCTTCCTTAGCCAATCGATCAGCTCTGTCATTTCCGGGTACTCCATAGTGGGATGGTATCCACTGTGTGGTGACCTTATGCTGACAGCTAAGTTCAGAAAGTATTGTCCTTAGTACTGGCAATTTCCCAGACAGGAGCGCCTCGAGTACTGATTTTGCATCTGTCAATAGCACCACAGGTTGGTTACCGCGGCTGGTATTTAGTAATTTCTCTGTTTGCTATCTTGATTGCCTCAATTTCAGCATCATAGTTATGGCAGTACTTTCCTGTTGGAACTTTGGCCGTGTCCCTAGTATTATTTGTGTATTCTATGTACACTCCCGCTCCTCCATTTCGAGCAGCATTTTGTGCTGACCCATCTGTGTAGACTGGGATCCATAAGTCCTGTGGGTTTTCGTTATCAAGGAAGCTGAGAGTGGCTGTTCTGCGCTGTACACTGTTCTGTTTTTCCTTGTCAAATATTCTTCTCACTTTTGTCTGGATTTGTAGTGATAGTCTATGTTCATCTTTCCATGGAGTTCGCTCTGGAATAGTTGTCATGGGGATATCAACTTGTGGGTAGATCAGTGGTTTCTCTGCAGAGTCGTTTGGCCTGGTGGATATAACTACTTCTTTTCAACCGCCCCATAGCTAAGTTTTCAAATTGGTTGTTCATAGGGTGGCCTGGCAAGCTGAGGAACATTTCTGCTTGTATTAGTGTTTTCGTATCTCTGCGCTCACTCAGTGCTTGTGTCCTCCCCATTTTCTCCATTGCTACTATATGGGTTGATCTCATCCCTCCTGTGGTGACTCTAAGTGCTTGATTTTGCACCTTGTCCAGCTCTTGTAGTGTGGTTTTTGATGCTGAACACTACGCAGCTGACCCTTATTCCAGGTGTGGTCATATGTTCTGTTGATAAACTTTGCTAAGTATTTTCCCACTGGCTCCCCAGGTGGTTCCACTTAGCTTTCTCAGGATGGCTATTTTCCTTCTGGCTTTTGCTGCTGCTTTTTTGATGTGTTTTCTCAATGTCAGCCTGTCATCAAATGTTACTCCAAGGTGTGTTGATTCTTTATCTTCTCTTAGGGATGTTCCATTTATCTGGATGATCCCTGCCTTTTGTTTCAGAGAGTGGGTAAATAGAGTGGTGTTGCAGTTGTCATTGTTTATGCTGACACACCATCTATCCCCCCCCCCCCCCATGCAATAAATGTATGTACAGCTCTTTGTGGCGATATGGTGGCCATTGATGCATGCTCATTTGTGCTCCACAGAACCAGATCATCCGCGTACATTGCCGCTTTAATTCCAGACGGTAGATTAGCAACAATTCTGTTATTCTGCATTAACGAAACAGAACAGGAATGTTATGCTGCTATTAATTGGATTTTTTATAACTAAGGTCAACCATGCCGGCTCTGTGGTAAAGGGGTTACTGGCGCAATTCGTAATCCCGCATCCCGCGTTTGAAACACAGCTGCAGGCGAATTGGCAGTAGACCCTCTTGCGTTGATTTCCATACACAGGTATGAGTGCCGGTGGTTCAGAAAGCAATGGCAAACTACTGAACGTAAACTTACGAAGAAATCACAAACAGCCAAAACATGCTGGGGTTGACTGCGACATACCTTATAAAAGCTATGCAACCAACTAACAACTATTATAACTGAATTTTTTAGACTCATTTTTGTGCTCTTGTATTTTATTTTTCGAGAGCCACTGTAGCGCAGTGGGCGAGCTTGCATTCCTGCAGGAGCCGTATGTAGGCGTTCGAACCTCCTTTGAGGCAGAGAATTTTTTTAACTGATATGGGCCGACCCAAACTAAAATGGGGTCAGGAAATTGCATGGGAAGCAAGGACGGCGTTTGTGAGAATGATCACATAGCCATGAGAGCGTCGATAGACCCAAATATATGGCGATACCACCATATATCAAGTATTCTTCACAATACAACGTGCCTAGAAATGAAAATCAATGGGGAGAACCGTTGAGGCCACTAAGAGTGCGCCTTCTAGTCTCTATTTCCTTCTTCTCCTTCTGTGAGCGCCAAATAATACTATGTGTGTTTATGTAATTGTCTAGAAATGAAAAGGCTGACAGGCTGTCAATGTAAAGTAGACTACTGCCTCAGCGTGATTGTGACGAATTTACCTTCGGAGTCGCCGCCTGAATATAAATATTGCTTTATAAATTTTTTTTTTTTAAATTGACGTTAACACCAGGTAAGCCTAGAATAGTTAAGTTAGAGATTTAAAAGTAGGACGACTGGAACGACGCACAGAAGAGGTACACAGAAGAGTTACACAGAATAGTTACATAGAAGAGGTACAGAGAAGAATTACACATAATAGTTACATAGAAGAGGTACAAAGTAGAGTTACACAGAAGAGGTACACAGAAGAGTTCTGTTAATGGGTTTCTATTATACATCCTTCATTCTGCTAGCCGACTTATTGATAGTCATTTATGAGACCGTCGGAGTCGCCGCCTGAATATAAATATTGCTTTATAATTTTTTTTTTTAGACGTCAACACCAGGTAAGTCTAGAATATTTAAGATAGAGATTTAAAAGTAGTACGACCCGAACGACGCACAGACGAGGTACACAGAAGAGTTACATAAAAGAGGTACACAGAAGAGGTCAGCAGAAGAGGTCAGCAGAAGAGTTCCGTTAACAGGTATACCCTTCATTCTGCAAGCCGACTCATTGGGAGTCATTTTGGCGGTAGTTTATTCACGATTTGCATCGACGACTGTTTAGCTACATGGTCAATTTTCCAAGCTAGAAGGGGACAAATAATACATTACTAGAGGTAAGAAATTATCCTTATATTGCCTTCAGCTACTATACCTTATTCGTTAATCTTCACGACTCCAGATTCTTATCGGGAAACTGTTTCAATGAATGTGAGGTCAAATAACTCAACGCTGTGAACACGGTATTTTCGGTATCAGATTATTTCTATATTTCTTGATCTGATTTAGTAAGGCACTCATAATCATGCACATTTTTATGGGTTTAAGTATGCATTTTATATATAACTAGCTGACCCTGCCCGGCTTCGCCCAGACCCTGGTGGGGAGCATCTCATTTAATTCATACAAGTAGTCATATAAGCTCCCGTTCCCGACTATCTATCTGTCTGTCTGTCTATCTGTCTGTCTGTCCCGGCCCGGCTTCGCCCAGAACCTGATGGGAGCATCTCATTTAATTCATATAAGTAGTCATATAAGTTCCCGTTCCCGACTGTCTGTCTGTCTGTCCGTATCATTTTTCCACTATCATTCTTCACTGTATGTGTGTGAGCGAGACAGTGGGTGAGAGAGTGAGTGAGAAAGAGTGTGAGTGGAAGAATTAGTATGAGTGAGAGTGAGTGAGTATGCATGCGCGTGTGCCTGAGTGAGTGAGTATGCATGCGCGTGTGCCTGAGTGAGTGTAAAAGTGAGTGGGTGTGTGTGGACATATGTGTGAGAGATTTAGTTAGAGAATGAGTGAATCTGAGAGAGTTGGTGTGTTGTGTGTCTGCCTGTCTGTGTGATAGAGTGTGAAAGTTAGTGAGTGAGTGTGAGTTAGAGAGTCAGCGAGTAAATGAGTGAGTAAAGGAGCGTGAGTGAGTGAGAATTTGTGGGTATGCGTGTATGTGCTCGAATGAGTGAGTGTGAGAGCGAGTGAGTGTGTAAAAGAGAGAGCGTGGGTGAATGAGAGAGTGCATGAGAAAGTGTGATGTATGTGTGTGCATGTCTGGATGGATGTACATGTGTGTGTACATGTGTGTATCTATCTGTGTGTGCCTCTGTGTGTATGTCTGTACGTGTGTTAAGGTGTGCGTTCATGTGTTTATATGCGTTTATATGCATGTGCGTGTGCATATGTGTGCATGTGTGTGTGTGTGTGTGTGTGTGTGTGTGTGTGTGTGCTCGTGTATGTATTGTATATCTTTGTATGTGTAAGTGTGCATGCATGCAGTGTATGCGAGGGAGTGTATATTCGGGTGTTATGTGAGTACGTGTGAGTAAGTATATGGATGTGTGTGGGTGTGTGTATGTACATGTGTGTGAGAGAAGGGAGAGAGAGAGAGAGAGTGAGAGAGAGAGAGAGAGAGAGAGAGAGAGAGAGGAGAGAGAGAGAGAGAGGAGAGAGAGAGAGAGAGAGAGAGAGTTGAGCGCACGCATTTCATGTAATATGCTATTCCATATTTTTTATGTATTCTCATCTTTCATATTACGAGGTATCGTTTAATGCCACTTGATTGTCCTGTAACATGCCATTCCATTTTTTAAATTTTTTTTGGGGGGTTTATTCTCATCTTATCATTTTGTATGCCAGTTGATTTTATCATGTATAATATAACATTACTGTGATGTGAGTGAGAGAGTTAGTGAGAGAGAGAGAGAGAGAGAGAGAGGAGAGAGAGAGAGAGAGAGAGAGAGATCAAGAGAGATGGAGAGAGAGAGGGAGAGAGAGAGAGAGAGAGAGAGAGAGAGAGAGAGAGAGAGAGAGAGAGAGAGAGAGAGAGAGAGAGAGAGTTGAATTGCATCACTAATTTTTACGCTTTTTTTTGTTTGGGTGTTTGAATGGGTGTGTAGGCGATTGTGTGGGTTGGGGGATGGGTGTGTAATGGGTGTGGGGAATGAGTGTGGGGGTGTCTGTGAATGGGATATGTCTGCGTGGGTGGGAGTGTGTGAGTGTGGATGGGGTAAATGTGAGTGGGTGGAGGATGTATGTGTGGGTGGCGAGAATGTTTGTAGGTGGAGGATGTGTGAGTTGGTGGGGAGATGTGTGGGCGGGGATGTGTATGGGGAAGGTATGTGGGGTGTGTGTGTGGGGGGGGGGGGAATGCGTTTATGGGTGGAGTTTTGTGTAGGAGGGGAGATGTTTGAGAGGTGGGGAGGTGTGGGATGTGCAGGTGATTGAAGGGTGAGAAAGAGAGAGTTGGTGAATGTCTGTGCTTGAGTTAGTGTGGTTTAGAGAGTAAATGAGTGAGTGAGAGGGTGACATTATGTGAGGCAGCCTGTATCTGTGAGTAAGTGTGTGGGTGGATGGGTTGGTGTGTACGTGTGTCCATATGTGTGTATGCGTGTGTTTATGTGTGTGTATGTGTGTGCACGTCTGAATGTGGGTGTGTATGTGTGTGTGTAAATGTGTGTTTGTATGTGTGCTTGTGTGTGTAAGTATGTTTATATGTGTGCGTAATGTATGCGTTGTGTTTATATGTATGTGCGTATATATATATATACTATATATATATATATATATATATATATATATATATATATATATAATATATATATATATATTCGTGTATGTGAGTGCATGATTGTGTGTATGGTGCATGCATGCAGTGTATGCGAGGGAGTGTGTATTTGTGTGTGTGTGTGTAAGTATGTGTATATGGGTGTGGATGTGTGTATGTGTGCGTGGGGATATGTGTGTATTTGCATGTGTATATTGTGTGTATGCTCGTGTGTGTATGGTATATGCTTTCTTGCGCACGCGAGGAGTGTGTATTTGATAGCGAGAGGGTGTGTGTCTGTCTGTGTGTGAGTTAGAGTGAAAGAGAGTGTGATATTGAGTAAATGAAAGATGGAGAAAGTGACTTAATGGGTGAAAAAGTGATTGCGATGTGAGAAAGGAGAGATAGAGAGAGAGAGAGAGGGGGGGGGGGGGGAGAGTGAGCGAAAGAGAGAAGACAGTGGAAGAATGGATTTGTTAATGTGTGTATGTGTGCGGCCATTGTTTGTGTGTGTCTATGGGTGTGTGTAGTGAGAAGAGAGCGAGAAAGAGAGAGAGAGAGAGAGAGAGATGAGAGAGAGAAGAGAGAGAGAGAGAGAGACCGAGAGAGAGATGAAGAGACGATGAGCGAGAGAGAGAGATTGGAGAGAGAGAGAGAGAGAGTTGAATTGCATCACTAATTATTAAGTTACAAAATGTATATGTACAATTTTTCTCCATTTTCTTTACAATTTTTCTCCATTTTCTTTACAATTTTGCGACAATGCTCACGACAATCGTCACTGTATGTGTGTTGTAAAGTGTGGGAGTTTGATCATAATAGTAGGTTGGGGGATGGGGGATGTGTGTGTGGGGGGATGTGTGTGTGGGTTGGGCGAGGTGGGATTGTGTGGGTGGGTGGGGGATTTGTGTGTGGGTACGTGCGGGATATATGGGTTGGCGGGGAGATGTGTGTGTGGGTGGGGATGTGTGTTTGGCTAGGTGGTTGTGGGTGAGTGGGTGGAGGAGGATATGTTGGTGGATGATGATGGTGGGTTATGGGATGGGTGGGGGTATATGTATGGGTGGGGAGATGTGGGTGTGGGGATATGTGGTGGGTGGGAGATGTGTGCAGGTGGGGGTGGTTGTGGGTTTGGGAGTGTGGGTGAGGGATGGGTGTGTGATGTTTGGCTGGATGGGTGGGGAGTGTATGTGGGTGAGATATGTGTGGGGGATGTATGTGGGTTGGGGAGGGGTGCATGCTGGTTGTGGGTGATGGATTTGGAGACGTGTGTGTGGATGGGGGATATGTCTGGCTGGGTGGGGGTGTGTGGCTGGATGGAGGATGTATGTGTGGGTAGTGAGGGTGATTGTAGTTGGGGGATGTGTGGATGGGTAGGAGATGTGTGGGGAGATGTGTGTGTGGGTGAGGGATGTGTCTTTGGGATGTGTGTGGGTGTGGTGTTGTGTGGGAGGGGAGCTAAGTGTGGATAAATGATGTGTGTGTGGGTGGGTGAAGGTGTGGTTGGGTTTGCGGGCGGGTGAAGGATGTGTGTGAGGGTGGGGATGTGTGCTGGATGGGTGGTTGGGGTGTGTGAGTGTGGGTGGGTAGATAGGAGATGTATGTGTTGATGAGTGGGTAAGGGATGTGTGGGTGTTAGTGGTTGAGGGATAAGTACGTGTGTCTAGGGATGTGTGAGGGGATGAGTGTATGAGTTGGGGATATGTGTGTAGGTTGTGTTTGTGCGTGGATGGGAGGTGTGTATTTGTGAATGGGGGATGTGTTGGTGGGTGGGGATGTGTGTGAGGAATGTGTGTATGAGTGGGGAGATTGTGCGTGGGTGGGGATGTGTGTGTATATGGGTAGGGGTGTGTGGTTAAGGGATGTGTGGCTGGGAGATGGGTGGATGGAGGATGTGTGGTTGGGTAGAGGATGTGTGGGTGGGTGATTGTATATGAGTAAGGGTGTGTGGTTAAGGGATGTTTGGTTGGGGGATGGGTGGGTAGAGGATGTGTGGTAGGGTAGAGGATATGTGGGTGGGTGAGTGTGTGCAGGTTAGGAGATGGTGGGGGTGTTTGTAGGCGTGGGCTCGGGATCTGTGAGTGGACTGGGGGAGATGGGAGATTATGTGGGTGGGTGCAGAATTTGTGTGTGGGTAGGTGCGGAATATGTGAGTTGACGAGGAGATGTGTGTGTGGCTGAGGAATGTGTATTTGGCTGGGTGGGTGGAGGTGTGTAGGTGGAGGAGGATATGTGGGTGAGTGATTGTTGGTGGGTAATGGGACGGGTAGAGGATATGTGAGTGGGTCGGGAGATGTGTGTAGGTGGGAGATGTGTGGGTTATTGAATGTATGTTTGCTTGGGGTGTGGGTGGATGGGATTTGTGGTGGGTAAGAGGTGTGTGTGGGTGGGGAGATGTGTAGGTGTAGGGATGTGGTGGATGGGTGGGGGAATGTATGTGTGTGTGGGTTATGTGTGTGGTTGGGTGGGGGAGTTGGTGTGAATGGGGGATGTGTGGGTGGGTGGTGGGTGTGTCTCATAACATAGTAATATGCATTGTTTATGTTTACAAAATTCATGTGACAATGTTTTTTCCTATGCACTGTTGATGAAAGAAAGATGAGTGAATGGAAGGGCAGAATGTAAGACGGGCCTGCGTGCCCAATTTGTTACCCTTTGAAAATAAAGTCTGTTCGTTCGTAATAAAGTCTGTTCCGTCCGTCCCTCCCTCTCTGTCTGTCTGCCTGTCTAATCATTTATTGGTTGCAGTTAGAACAACCTTAGATAAACGAAGACCAACTTACAAAAAGCATTAGAAAGAGCACTTGAAGGATCTTTTTCATCTTTTCCCACAACAATTAAAAATGGGAAAGGGGGGGGAGCAGAGCAGGGAAGAAAAAGGGGGGAGTAGGGGAGGAGGGAGGAAAAGATAGGGGGGAGAGAGGAGGAGGAGGGAGGAAATGGAGGGAGGAGGAGGGTTAGGAGGGGGGAGGAGGAGGAGGGGGGAGGAGGAGGGAGGAGAGGGGGAAAAAAAAGGGGGGGGAGGGGAGGGAGGAGGAGAGAGAGGAGGAGGGAGAGGAGGAGGGAGGAAGAGGAGGGAGGAGGGGGGGGAAGGGGGGAAGAGGAGCGAGGAGGAGGAGAGAGGAGGGGGGGGAGAAGGAGGAGGGAGGAAGAGGATGGGAGGGGGGGAGGAGGAAGAGGGAAGGGGGAGGGGAGGAGGAGGGGGGGAGGAAAGGGGGAGGGG
>JACEFZ010007310.1:0-36150 GCA_014155875.1 Cepaea nemoralis | reverse complement strand
AAAATTTCCCCTTTCCCCAAAAATGGGTTTTAAAAACCCCCCCCCATTATTTATTTTTATTAGTCATCATCATCATTCGGCACCTTGCCGTCTTGACAGACGATAGTTTGTGCTTTAAAAAGGCATAATAACTTTTAACTATGGCGGTAGCGAGTGTGACAGATAAGGCCAATTTGCGCTGTAAATGTCCGTTCACAGTGGGTGCATGTGAACACGTGGTCATTTCCACCATCATGCACCATCTTACGTCTCAAACGCTTGGTGTGTGACTTTTCTGCAATAATTTTCTCCTTTGACTTTATTCCATTTCTGATATTTGCCCTCCATGCAACACGTTCAGCGGCGACTTGCTCCCAATGTGCATTATCAATGCCTGTATCAATCATGTCCCGCTTACACACATCTTTGTATCGTAGTAGAGGCCGACCCTGAGATCTCTTACCCATCTGTAATTCACCAAAAAAGATATCCTTTGGTATTCTACCATCATCCATCCTCCTAAGATGTCCTATCCATCTAAGTCTACGAAGACTGAGCATGGAATAAACTGTCACACAACCTGATCTTTCCAATACTTCAGTATTTGTGATTTTGTCTTGCCACTTAATACCAAGAATTCTTCGCAGACACCGCATATGAAAGCTGTTTAAGTTGTTCTCTTGGTGTGAGTAAGTTGTCCAGGTTTCACTGCCATAGAGAAGAGTACTAAGGACACAGGCTTGATAGACAAGGACTTTTGTTTTGGCAGTAAGCTTCCTGTTCTCCCAGACTCTTTTTCTTAACCTGTTCATTGTTGTTGCTGCCTTACCAATCCGGATGTTGATTTCCTGATCTAGGGATAATTTGCTATTTACCACTGATCCTAGATATGTAAAATGGTCTACTATCTCTAGTTCGGCGTCGTCAATAAAGATTGATGGTACCCCATGTGCACCTTGTGACATAATCTGTGTCTTCTTTTTGCTAATTGTTAAACCAAATTCAGAACAAGCATTGGAGAATGCAGATAGTAGACATTGCAATTCTTCCTCAGAGTGGGTCGTAACTGCAGCATCATCTGCAAAAAGCAACTCTCTGATCAGTACCCTCCTAATTTTGGTCTTAGCCTTCAATCTCTGAGCATTGTAGAGGCCGCCATCTGAGCGTGAGTGAATGTATATACCACCATCCTGATCACGAAATGCATATTTCAGTAGAAGTGAAAAGTATATTCCAAAGAGGGTGGGAGCTAGTACACAACCTTGCTTAACTCCACTCTTGATTTCAAATTCTTCAGAAGTTGCACCATCAAACTTGATTATACCCTTCATGCCTGTGTGGAACGATTCCACAATGGACAGAAGAGTTGGTGGGCAGCCAATCTTCTTTAGTGCCTTGAACAGACCCTCACGACTGACCAAATCAAATGCCTTTGTGAGGTCGATGAAGGCAATAAACAGTGGTTGATTCTGTTCACGGCATTTTTCTTGCATTTGTCGCAATGAGAATATCATATCAGTGGTAGACCGGTTCTGTCGAAAGCCACACTGTGATTCGGGGTAGACTTGATCTCCTAGGACTTGAAGTCTGCGCAGAACAATTCTGGCAAATACTTTTCCAACAATACACAGAAGTGAGATACCCCTATAGTTGTTGCAGTCGCTCCGATCGCCCTTGTTCTTGTACAGTGTTATGATGCTTGAATCTTTGAAATCCTGTGGGACTTGTCCTTCACGCCAGCATAGCTCTATTAGCTGGTGGATCTGTATAGTGAGTGTGTCTTGCCCACTCCTGATAACCTCTATTGGAATCCCATCCTTACCTGGAGCCTTGCCAGATGCAAGTTCATTTATAGCACACTTAACTTCTGTTATGGTGGGAAGTGTGTCCAGGTGGTCAAGAGTTGGTAGAGCCTCTATGGCGTTGAGGGCATCATCCGCTAGTTTGGTCTCACTTGAGTAAAGCTCCAAATAGTGCTCTACCCATCTGTCCATCTGCTGTTTCTTATCAGTGATGATTTCTCCAGTCAAGGTTTTCAATGGTGCACTTCTTTTGATCACTGGACCACAGGCTTTCTTTATTCCTTCATACATGCTTCTTATGTCTCCCTTATCACTTGCGATTTGAATGGACTCACATAACTTGATCCAATAATCATTTGCACACTGCCTGGCAGCCTTTTGCACATCCTTCCTAGCTTGCCTAAGCTCACTCAGAGTGTTACGCGTTGGTCTTTCCTTGTTTCTTAAGAGAGCTTTCTTCTTCTTATCAATCAAGGGCTGCAGAGTCTCGGCTATTGGCCGCAAACCAGTCCTGCCTCTTATGATTCACAGTGCCGTAAACCCCTACGGCAGTTTTAAAAAGAGTTTCCTTAATTTGACCCCACTTTTCATCTACTGTACAATTTTCTGGTGTATCAGTGAAAGCGTCTTCAAGTTGCTGTTGAAACTGAAAGCACTTTTCAGGATCATGAGTGTTAATAATATTAATCCTGAGGCTAGATTTGTGTTTAGCTGTGTAGATTCTCTTTAGTCTGTCTAACCCTTGCAACAACCAAAGAATGATCCGTATCACAGTCAGCACTGTGGTAACTACGAGTCAATGATATATGGATCATATGTTGTCTCCGTGTGATGATGAAATCCAGCTGGTGCCAATGGCCGGATCTTGGATGTTTCCATGTGACCTTATGCATCTCTTTTGTTTTAAAAAATAGTTTGTAATACATAGGTCATTACTGGTGCAATGCTCCAGCAGCCTTTGCCCATTTTCATTCATGCGACCGATGTTGTATTTTCCAAGGCACACTGGCCATGAACTCGAGTCCTTGCCCACACGAGCATTGAAATCACCGAGCATATAAATGTAGTCAGATTTTGGAACTGCCTTGATCACAGAGTCTAACTCCTCATAGAACGAATCCTTCACATCATCAGAGGAATCGAGTGTCGGTGCATATGCAGTAATAATGGTGGCAAACCCACAAGAGGTTGCCAAGCGCAGGGATAATAGTCTTTCATTTCCTCCTGTTGGAATTTCAATCATTCCCAGTAGCGAATTCTTCACTGCAAAGCCCACACCGTGTTGCCTTTTTTCTGCCTGCCCTCTACCTTTCCAGAAAAAGGTGTAGTTGTTTTCCCTGAGTGACCCTTCCTCAGCGAGGTGAGTCTCCTGCAGGCCAGCAATATCAATTTTTAGACGATTGAGTTCGGCATTAATCACAGCCGTTTTTCTCACATCGTCAATATTGGTCAAGTCAGTGGAAAATCCTGGACACATGGTTCTCACGTTCCAGGTTGCAAGCCGTAGCTTGAGGTTTCTATTTTTATTTTTGTTTGTACCTGGTGCATTGATTTTACAGCCTGCGATTCAGATTTTGTCCTAGCCCCAAGCACCCATTGAAGCAGGCAGGCTGTGGCGGATTAGCACCCAATTGGCTGGGGGCTGCCCAGCTTGAGGCGGGCGGTAGCTGATCAGTGACACCTATAGGTGTCTCCCACCGTCAGAGGCAACGCGTGGCGCCCCATGTCTACGCCAACTGACAAGGACTTATAACCCGTAACAGTTGCCTCTCGCTTTGATTCCGAGACCAGTTAAGACCAGGGATGGAGTTATTGCCTCTCCATAGCACAAAGCCTGGGCTAAAACATAGAGATCATGTGTTGCTCATGCAGCATGATCCCTCTCTCGGCCTGCCTAGTTTACTCCAGAGGAAAGGTAACACCCCTACATCTGGAACAAGACAAGCTGCAGAAGCTGCCGGATCAGCAAAGCAATGCTCTAACTGTCCGCCTGTCGGAGCTTCGATCCTAGACCAGTCGCCAACCAAGGCTTAGGGCCTGGTCTGCCCTGCCATGACATTTTGTCTTTAGCTTGCATTTCCTCGCACCAGGGTAAGGCTTGTACCCTCCCAATTGCGCTCTTCCGCCCGAAGCCGTTGGCACAATGTGGGGTGTCGGGTTTGGTAAGCGCCGCCCAACGTTCAGCGCTAACAGAAACCAGGTAGTACCGTCTACTGTTATACGGTAGCTCAGTCATATCTGACTAAGACCTGACCCGATTCCTATCCTATTCCTGACCCTATTAGTATCATCCATGATAATGGGCTCAATAATAAGAAATACTTGCCATGAAGGTATAATGAATTTGAAATCTTAACTGAACAGTAAGATTGCTGCGCAGTGCATGAGTGCGCATAGAACAGTACAAGTACAGTACGAAAACCATACGTGTTTAATACTTGTAGTTGTTACGTTCGTTCTCGTAAATGAACCAAAAGCAGTATACGCTAAGCTTATTGACTTGAAACAAGATAAAAATTAACTTGACCAATTCAAGAAAGCTCCCCCGATGGTGTTTCCACCTTGTCGTGGTGGGGGAGCTTGAGTTTCTCAATGACCCTGAGAGCTATGCCGGCGGTAGCGTAGCTACCAGCAGGGCCTCCCAAGCCGGACAGGTCAAAGGGTAGAGAACAGACAAAAAGAAACACCCTGGTCCTCCAGGTTGGGGTTTGAAGCGTGGGGTTAACATCCCCACCTTTGTAAAAACCTTTCTTTGTTACGAAACAAATACATGAGCCTCGATATCGGACTGACTTATCTGGACAACGACCTTGGAACGTTAAAGGACTTTTGAGATTTGGAACATGGAATGTACGGACACTATATCGAGCTGGAGCGGCCGAAGAACTAACCCGGGAGCTGGTTGAATATCAAAATGGATATCACAGCAATTCAAGAAATAAGGTGGCCAGGAGAGGGTACTTTAGAGCAAACTGGAATGATTATAATATATGGAGGAACACCCAAAATAAACATGAATTAGGAACAGGATTTGTCATCAAAAAAGAGTTATGGGGGAACGTTTTAAACTTTAAAGCTTTTAATGACAGGATTAGTAAATTACGAATAAAAGGTAAATGGAAAAATATAGCGATGATTAATGTACATGCACCTACTGAAGAGAAAAGAAGATGATATTAAAGAAGACTTTTATAATGATCTGGAAGATGTCATAGAAGAAACCCCCAAACAGGACATCCTGATTGTGCTGGGAGACTTCAATGCAAAAATAGGTAGAGAGCAAACTAATAAAAAAAGTGGCCGGTATGGAAAGCCTACATACAACTTCAAATGATAATGGATGGAGAGTCATCAACCTGGCAGAAGCCAAAGGACTGCAGATTAGCAGTACCAGACTACAAAGAAAGGATATACACAAACAAACTTGGAATCATGTGACAAGAGAACCTACAATCAAATAGATCACATTTTAATTAACAACAGAAATGCATCAAACATACAGCAAGTCAGAAGTTATAGAGGAGCTGAGTGCCACAGTGACCATTTCCTCGTTGGAGCAAAATTTAAAATAAAACTTAAGAGAGCTTTCTATACTAAATTACAAAGATTACACCCAACATATAACAGAGAAAAAACTACAAGACATTACAGTCAAAGAGAAATTTACAGATGAAATAAAATGTAAACTTGAAACTTTGCAAAACCCTTTGGAGGAAAGCGTTGACCAAACTTGGTTGAACATCAAGAATACAATTCAATCTACCGCAGAAGAATGTCTAGGTGTGTTAACCACGCATAGAAAGAACAGATGGTTCAATCAAAAATGTGAAGAAGCAGTCACTAGGAAGAAGAATGCCAGACATGTATGGTTAAATGACATCAATAACATCCAAAAGGACGAGCATTATAGAAATGAATGTAAAGAGGCTACAAAATAGTCAGACAGCAGAAGCGAGAATATATGAGTAATATAATCAAAGATATGGAAACTAATCACCAGAAAAATGAATCCAGAAATTTTTTAAAGTACTGAAGTCAATGACACGAGGGCACCAACAAAACACATATGGTTTAAAAGACAAAAATGGGAATATGATAAATACCAATGAGGAAATGTGCAACACATGGAAAGAATATTTTATTGAATTACTAAATTGTGAAGCTCCAAGTAACATTTTCCCACAGGAAGAGGTTCTAACATGCGAACCACAAATTGAAGAACCTACATTTGAAGAAATCCTATATGTAATCACACGACTTAAAAACAATAAGGCAACTGGGACTGATGGAATTGCTGCTGAATTTATAAAGGCAGGTGGCCATGCATTACATCTAAAGCTATACGAACTAATAATAAAAATCTGGAGGACAGAAGAATTACCCCATGACTGGAAAGAGTCATTATTGATACCTATCTTTAAGAAAGGAGACAAGTTCCAATGTGGAAATTATAGAGGAATATCACTACTGTCCACAAGCTATAAGATACTATCCGCAGTATTACTAAATAGACTAAAACCATATTCAGAAGACATATTAGGTGACTACCAGGCGGGTTTTAGACAAAACAGATCAACAATAGATCAGATATTTATCTTACGACAAATAGCCGAGAAACATTGGGAATATAAAAGAGATCTCCATAACATTTTTGTGGATTTTAAAAAGGCTTATGATAGTGTCCATAGGAATAGTCTATGGAATGTTATGCAGGAATTTGGAATACCAAGGAAGTTAATTAACATGACCAAACTATGCATGGAAGATACTTATAATATAGTAACATATAAAGGCAGGAAATCAGACCCCTTCCAAATAACATCTGGCTTGAAACAGGGTGATGCACTATCGCCGCTACTCTTCAATCTGGCTCTAGAGAAAGTTGTAAGGAAGGTGAAGGAGGAATGTGATATTGGAGGAACATCCAAGCTGCTTGGTTATGCAGATGATATAGATATTATAGGGCAAAGTGAACAAAAGACATTAGGAAATATTGACTCACTTAAAGGAAAAAGCCCAACAGATGGGGCTGGTTATCAACCAAGATAAGACAGAATATATGGTAATTTCAAGAGACGGAATGGCTAAAAACTCTGGCCACATACAAATAGATAATATGACCATTAAAAGAACGGAAACATACAAATACCTGGGTACAATCTTCAACTGCTCCAACATCATAAGGGAAGAAATACAAACTAGAATCAACTCTGGAAATAAGATATACTATGCACTACAACATCTACTAAAATCAAAGGCGCTATCTCGTAACACCAAAATCACAATATACAAAACACTGATCAGACCAGTTGTGCTGTATGGCTCTGAAACCTGGAGTACAACGAAAGGAGACGAAGCCTTGTTACAAACCTTTGAGAACAAAATTTTAAGACGCATCTTTGGACCCATTAGGGATACACAAAGTGGAGAGTGGAAAAGAAGAAGTAACAAAGACATTTATGATTTGTTTAAGTCCCCGCTAATCACTGGTATCATGAAGGCTAATAGACTACAATGGCTGGGGCATATAGAAAGAATGGAAGATAATAGGGAAACAAAACTCGCTTACACTCAGGAAATAAATGACCGTAGACCCCGAGGTAGACCAAGAAGGCGGTGGAGAGATAATATACATACAGACCTACAAGCACTTGGAATCAACGACTGGCAAGAGAAGGTCCACCAGAGAGACGAATGGAGACAAAGATTGTATTTGCAGCAAAGAACCTCAATGGCTCGGAACGCTGAAGAAGAAGAAGAAGAATTCAAGAAAGAGGCATTTATATCTAATTAGTATTCCTTTACAATTTAAAAACAAAAGCCAAGAAAAAAGCCAAAATGATAAACTGATATTTTGACGCCAAATCTGTTTTGAAAAAGCCAGATTTATCGGATGTGGCGTTAAAAAAGCCAATCTGGCAACCCTGGCTCCAACACGACCTCCCAGGGGTCTCACACAAAACTGCACTTGTCAACCGAATGACGAATCGAACCGCCGCAGTGTGTGTGTGTGTGTGTGCGCGCGCGCGCGTGCGTGCGTGTGTGTGTGTGTGTGGGGGGGGGGGGCATCCCAGTCCCGCTTCGTACCCCGGTCAGACTGACCGTAATCCCTCAGATACAATCTTTTTCCCGAAGTTAGGGATCCAGTCTGCTGACTTTCCTTACCTACATTGTTCTAGTCGACTAGAGGGGCTGCGTGGTCTCGAGGTATGGATGTCCGCCTCGAGTGCTGGAGGTCCCGGGTTCAAGCCCGGTGATGACCGGGATTTTTATTCTCGTAGGACTTCCTAGTAATAAAATTTCCCCTGGTCTCTGGGTAGTGAGATCGGACGCGCGTGTGTACTGCTTGCGCACGTAAAAACTCCCTTGGCAGTTGGAAATCGAAGAAGAGTAACCTAACGGCGCTGCCCGGACAAAATTTCGAGTTAAAAATCTACCCAAAGTATTTCTACGGAGTTCGTGCAATGAGCTGAGTTTCTCCAGACTCAGGTTTGAGTTAGGAGGAGAACGGAGCACTTATTGGTTGCACCCGTGTGTCGTGATGTTGATCCATCGACTAAACTAAACTAAACATCTATCGACTAGAGCATTTAAGCGACTTTTTAATCGACTAGAGCAGTGGTTTTCAACCTGTTTTGGCCCATAAACCCCTTCACCATATGTTCAGAAGGTCATTTCTCTTCCCCCTTTCGTATTTACTCAGTATATATCTCCTCCTCCCCCCCCCCCCCCGCCCCGACTCAGTATACGTAAAAATAGAAGCTAAATTTAATAATACATTCTAGAGCAAGTCCAGACGTCTACATAAAACGTGAGTTGCGGGTCAACTTACGTTATAAAACGAATTTCAGAAGGGCGAGAAGTACAGAACTGTAAAGTATGGAGGGAAAAACATTATCATTTAATCAGTTCTTGTATTAATGCGATCTTGAAATAATCTTAATCCTCTTTCCTTCCCCCCGCCCCCCCCCCCCCATATGGAAACCCTAAAAATTTCCCTCCTGGGGGGAGGGGGAATTCCCCACCGGTTGGGAAGCACTGGACTAGAGGCTGTACACTGTACACCTCGGAGACCTGCTGCGGATATGGGTACGACCGGGCACGAAATTCACACCGTCTCCGTGGGGTTTTCAACGGCCGACGGGAGCGCCTAGACCAGTGGTTCTCAACCGGTGGGGAATTTCCCGCCCCCCCCCCCCCAGGGTGGAATTTTAGGGTTTCCAGGGGGGGGGGGAATGAAGACCATTTCAAGATCGCGTTAATACAAGAACCGATTACTTGATATTGTTTTTCCCTTCATACTTTACAGTTATATACGTCTCATCCTTCTAAAATTCATTTTATAAAGTAAGTAGACACACAAATCATGTTTTATATGGATGTCTAGACTTGTTTTAGTATATGCTGTTAAATTTACCTTCCATTTTTACGTAAACTGTGTAGGGGTGGGGGATTTTTAGATAGGAAATATGAAAGGGGGGGGGGGATGACATTCTGAAAATACGGTGAAGTGGGGCACGGGCCAAATTTTTGATTGGAAAGGGGGGGGGGGGGGATGACGTTTTGAAAATATGGTGAAGGGGGGCACGCGCCAAAAAAGGTTGAGAACCACTGGCCTAGACACTGCAAGAGCCGCGGTGCTTTACTGAATCTCCGGGAAAGCCGATTTCAGGGATGTTGGCTCCTTACAAAGAAAAGAGAACTCGCCCCGGGGCTTCCGCCGACGTCCTCCACTTCGTTTGTTTTACAGCACGTGGCCCCCTGAGGACCAGTCTTCGTGTCCAGATTCGTGAATATTAACCCGATTACCTTTTTGATAGGCTGCGGGCAGACTCTGAACGGATAGACGGTATACAGAGTGCCCCAGGGTCAGAACGAAGTTTTCCTGCCTCTTAGGATCCACAACCCCCACAGCGCATAGCAGGCTTTGTAACCATTTCGCTATGGAGACTCCTAATCAACAAGTTTTAGAAGCATCTTTAAGAAGTCTTCCTCATCCGCGTTCCCTGGTTCCTAAATGTACATGGCAATGTGTATTTTCTGGATATAATTTGCTGACCGTTGCAGTCCAGATTGGTACCCCAGGGCGTCTGTGGGTTTTGCGGTGTCTAGTCTGCATAACAAAGCATCTCAGAGTCTATCAGCACGCTTTCACAGAACCCACTCCATAGTGAGGTTAGATGGTTAAGAAAAGCGGGTGCGGTTTCACGACAAGACAGAATGTTAAACGCCTTCATCATGACACGAATTCATCGAAGCAACGATAGTATAATTCGGACATCTTATGAGAAGGAAACCAGATCGGCCACCTATACGAGCATAGAATTTAAAAAAAAAAAAAGAAAGAAAGAAAGGGAAATCTCGATACATGAGAGAGAGAGAGAGAGAGAGAGAGAGAGAGAGAGAGAGAGAGAGAGAGAGAGAGAGAGAGAGAGAGAGAGAGAGAGAGAGAGAGTGAAGGTGGGAAAAGAAAGTGTCCCCTAAAGCACCTATGTTTACTTATGTCATTATGCTGACATAGATAGTATGTGTAATGTAACTTTTCATACAAGCAGGTAACTATCCCGTACATATGTACATGTTGCTTTGTGCTTTCATTCCCATTCTCTTCTCCAAATACAGGAATCCTGATCGGTGCTACGGAATTCGTGCGTGAAACTATGATTCTCCTAATATAACTAAAAGGAAAAAGATCAGAGATCGTAGAACTAATGGATCATTTCAAGTGGGGATGTTCCTTGAATGTAACGTCAGTCAGTCTTAAAAATGTTACACTGCTGTTGTTCGCAATCTCTCTCTCTCTCTCTCTCTCTCTCTCTCTCTCTCTCTCTCTCTCTCTCTCTCTCTCTCTCTCTCTCTCTCTCTCTCTCTCTCTCTCTCTCTCTCTCTCTTCTCTCTCTCTCTCTCTCTCTCTTCTCTCTCTCTCTCTCTCTCTCTCTCTCTCTCTCTCTCTCTCTCTCTCCGCGATTAGTGATGTTATTAGGCATCAAACCCTGTATCTAGCATCACAAAGCGACCTGGCTTTTATGTTCTTTTACTGACCTTTCATGTCCCTTATCCAAGCAACTGAGGCGAACTTTTATTGCTGCCATGAATTTTCTACTCAGAGAAACACATTTTCTGTAAATAACAAACTTGGAGGAGCTCTCATATAGCTCGTCATTTCGTGACATTTCAAGATACAACAGGGCGATGTCTGATTAGTTGTTCTTTTGCTTTCTTTGCTGCAGTGTCTCCCCGACTCTGCATATACAAAGACATACGTAATCCTACATCAGATACAATCTTGCAGTTATAGAATTTCACCTCTGCCAAGACGTGAATTAGGAGATGGACAACTGGTTTCTTTTCCCGCCAACCATGTCCGTTAACTTATGTTAAACTTGTTGTGAAGCTTATGTCTACTTCAGAACTAAATGCAGTTTGGTATGGCGAGACGACTTGGAACTAAAATGGGGATTAAACCTGCACCATTGCTCTAGTGCACGCGAATCTATGCCAATACTTGTTATACTAACCCTCAGTGTCAGGTCTGTAGGCCCCTGGTCCACAAGTGTTGTAAGAATCATCCCTTTCTGTAGGCTGCCTTAGGATGAGCTGCCGCTTACTTTGTTAGTCCTCAATACATATGCTGTTTGTATATAACCTGGGATGAAACATGTCTAAACCAGGCCTAATCCCAACCAATCCGTACATGCTGTGCCGAATCATGACCTGGTTAATCCCAACATGCCTCGCCGCATTGTGATGTTCCTGAGCCTGTCGTGCGCACTCCGTTTGTTTCTGAGCATGGGGATGGGGAGAAGAGCTCTGCAACAAACAAACAAACACAAACACGCACACGCACGCGTGCACACACACTCACACACAATCTGAAGTTAGTACCACGGTACCGGGTCTACAGAAGTCTCTACATCAGCCTCTTTGTGATAGTGGACCTAGACATACACCTGATGCGTCGGACTTAAGAGTTAAAACTCAGTCTTCCAAAGGGGTAACGACCAATCAATTGACCGACCGTGCCAGTAGGTAACCAGCCAACCGACTGACCGTGCCACTATGTAACCAGCCAACCCACTGACCAACCAGCCAAAGAATCAATCAATCATCCCACCAACCAGACCTCGGTGCAAACATTGTGTGTGGTTCAGCGCAGCAACACTGATCAAGTCTGCAAAATGTACGCTATAGTAAAGTGTAGCACTGGGGGTCGCAACGTGAATGCAGGTAGCTGACGTTGTAGAAATGTCGCAGACTGCACTGCATGGCAAATGTCCGTAGTTCCCAGCAGGTGGGTGGCGATATTTACATTTACCAAGAGTAGGTCAGATATAAAAATGACACACACACACACACACACACAACACACACACACACACACACACACACACACACACACACACACACACACACACACACACATTCGCGTACGCGCACGCTCGGAAACACGAATATGCGCGCACACACAAACACGCGCGCGCACACACACACATACACTCTCTCTCTCTCTCTCTCTCTCTCTCTCTCTCTCTCTCTCTCTCTCTCTCTCTCTCTCTCTCTCTCTCACTATATATGTAATTATGTACACATGGAAGAAAGGACGGGCGGATAGATGCATGGATGATGGAATCTTTTCTGTCTGTCTGTCTGTCTGTCTGGCTGGCTGGCTGGCTGGCTGCTGGCTGACTGGCTGTGCTGGCTGGCTGTGCTGGCTGGCTGGCTGTGCTGTGCTGTGCTGGCTGGTGCTGGCTGGCTGTGCTGGCTGGCTGGCTGTGCTGGCTGGCTGGCTGGCTGACTGGCTGTGCTGGCTGGCTGTGGTGGCTGGCTGGCTGGCTGTGCTGTGCTGTGCTGGCTGGTGCTGGCTGGCTGTGCTGGCTGGCTGTGCTGGCTGGCTGTGCTGGCTGTGCTGGCTGGCTGGTTTGTTGTTGTTGTTGTTGTTTTTTTTTTAAATATGGCGAATGCTGACAGACATCTAGTTGGCCATGTCTTCTTCAGTGAAAAGCAAATTCAAATCCCGCCCTTCTATAATTTCACGTTTTACATGTCTTCTGTGACCTCTAATCACTACGTATCGTCCATCTTTACTTCTATGAATGCCCATCAGTTCCGAGTAGTCCGTGCTGTTTCAGTGACCTTAAGGTTTCATCAGCACTGTATATTTGCAACTATTGTAACAAGCAACCAGACGTTCCTTTTTAGGCTATTCCCAGAACATTCTGAAATGATCTCATGCCTATTCAGTGAGGCTGGGTCGACCCCAGAGACGCACTTGTGGGAAAGAAAACGTTTCACTGCTGGGTTTAAACCCGTACCACAGTCACGGTTGTACGCGTAGGGACTTAAGGTCCCTTTGCGAAGCAAAGAACACTAAGGCTGTAACCTGCTGTGTTATGTGTGTCATAAGAGGCGATTAAGGAGGGTTGGGTTAAGATTGGCTGTCTCATCCTGTAGAAAGATGTAGCTCCACAATCTAGCCTGCTTGCTTGTGTTCGTTGCTTGAGCTCCAACGCGAAGTCCTGTATGTTGGATGAAGGCATCCTGTTTTCCAACATCAGTGTGATGATAGGACCTGAGGTTTGCGTGAGTATCCGTTGTCCCATGTCTGGCTTATTGGTGTGCAGACTGGTGGTTCCTCGCCGTACTCTCCGACTTCGGAAGAATCGGCGATCCTACTGACTTTAGCCAGGACCCCGAAGGGACATGTTGTCCAGGACGCTCGACGAGGACGCGTCAATAGGTCTTGGCCAGTATATAACCCGGCCTTGGTACCTTGGAAACACCTCTGCCACCCACAATCCAGCTTATTACGAATTAGTCTTAAAAGGATTGGCATGTGGTAGTTGTGGGCGCATGCTCCATTTGGAGATTAAATGTAGAAGGAAAATACTGTTGATAAGCATGTGTAACGGTGCACGCACACAGTGGATCAACACGTTTAGTTAGATTATTGTAGAACAGGCTTTATTTGCGATGGTTGAGACAAAACCTCTATATAATCAAAATGAGATTCAGATGGCGACTTCTCTCCCTAGTCCTCGGTGGTTTCTGACTCCCCCAACAACAAGCCACGTCACGACTTGAGCATCTTTCTATCTGTTCTATCTTGATGCTCAAGCGTGCTGTAGGCTTGCACACCCAGCTGATGCTATTCATTCTGTTACACATGCTCTGTAACCCGTAAGATACACACACGATAAAGACACACGATGACGACACCCACACACACGCGCGCGCACACACTATCATTATCATGTGGAACATAACACATGGTCATGTTAAAAAGCGAAACTTACCACTTACACAGAGAGGAGAGGAAATACTCTCGACAGAGGAAAGTAAAGTGGAACACATAGCCTCCTTCACAAATGCAAAGTCAGGTGTCTCAATACTAAAGAGCAAAAACAGTGCAGAAATAGCAGACCTAAGAACAACACTTCAAGACTATGTCAGAAATGTAAATGAGTTATAATACAGTGTATCCCATCATATTGAAGTATAACTGGAAATGAAGAGGCTGATAGGTTGGTAAAGGATTGCGAACGACTACCTCAGCCTGACATAGACATAACCTATTATAAGGCAATGAAGTGTATTTAAAAAACACTTACATAACTAAGTGGGAATTATAGGATCCAGGTGACGGGAAAGATGATGCATATTATCAACTTGACCGAAGTGAAGAAGTAGTCTTCAGACTCCGCAAAGGACATAACAGGCTGAAATACCACTTGTTCAATAAAGTAAAGACATGAGATGCTGATGAATGTAACTGTGGGACTGAGGAATTAACAGCTACACATGTGCTGTAGGAGTGTCCAGCATATGTTTACAGGACGTCGCATTCACCCCATAATATTTTGGCTGTTTGTGATTTCTTGGCAAATTTACATTCAGTAGTTTGCCATTGATTTCTGAAACACCGGCACTCATACCTTTGAATGGAAACCAACTCACGGCGGCCTGTTGCCAAACCGCCCGCAGCTGTGTTTCGAACGTGGTATGTCGGATGACGATTTGCATTCGTAACTCCTTCACCTACAGAGCCGCCAGCATCTGTAGAATAGAACAAAAATCATTGTGGGTCACACACGATCCATTTGAGGACAAACTCTATGGAGATGTCAACTAGCTCATATTGACTGCTGCTTTCTTTTAATATATTCAGCTTCTTACATCTATAACCCAATCTTAAGATGTAAGAAGAAGAAAAAGAAGAAGAATGTAAGAAGAAGAAGAAGAAGAAGAAGTAGTAGTAGTAGAAGGGGAAGAGGAATTAGAATTAGTCTGCATGGCAATATTCTCTGGTCTCATCATAAGTACCGCATGATTTAACCTGTACTCCAGGACCCAGTTGTCACATTTTCTGTTCACTCCCACCCCAGAGATAGTTACCAGAAAGCCGATTAGCCGGTGGCTTGTAGCTCAGACCTTGTCCAGTCTTCTGCTCTTGTCTTTTATCTTGGAGGAAATTCCTGAAAGAGAATAAGTACCGCATGAAGAGGCAGTCTAATGAGAGTAGATGGTTGTTAGTTGCAGCTGAGGTGTTCTGAGGGAATGATCTTCTTAATGGTAACTTTGTTGGCATGTGTATTATTGGTGTTTAAATTACACGGCAAATTGCAGAGGTGGAAAGTTGTCATTAGAGTGTCATTTGATGGTTAATATTATCTCTCTAACTGTCTCTTCCTCACTGTCTGCCAGCCCTCTTCTCGTCCTCATAAATACGGTGCAATATAAATTAATGTTGTTATTAGTGTAATACTAATGACTAATATATATTCTCTCTCTCTCTCTCTTCTCTCTCTCTTAACCACCCTCATCCTCATAAATATAGTGTTGTTCGATTAATGTCATCCTATTGTTATATCGATGATTACTAGTCCTGTTTGTCTGTCCTCTTTCTCACTCTCATCTTCACAAATACAGTGTAATGTAAATTGATTACAGTGTAGTGTTATAATAATGACTGATAATCTCTCTCTCTCTCTCTCTCTCTCTCTCTCTCTCTCTCTCTCTCTCTCTCTCTCTCTCTCTCTCTCTCTCTCTCTCTCTCTCTCTCTCTCTGAGTGGGAGCTTGGGGTGCACTTAACACGCCCTTTTGCTTAATTAATTGCTTGCTTGTGTTCGCTGGCTGTGAACTCCAGCGTGAAGTCCTGTTATGTCGGATGAAACATCCTGTTGTCCAACATCAGTGTGATGTCATACCGCACCTGAGGTTTGCCTGAGTATCCGTTGTCCCATGTCTGACTTATTAGTGTGCAGACTGGTGGTGCCTCGCCGTGCAGGCAGACACTCTCCGACTTCGGAGGACACACGCTCTTTTCAAACTGGTTCCCCGAGAGATAGTGTGCCGCATCCAATGCTGTCAAAGGCATCTTTAAATGCCTTCTTTACTTATGTCCACCCGCCACAGTGCACTTGTGCACTACTAATTCTCATTTATTTCTTATAGTTTCTGCCAAAGTTTATCTCAGTGGTTTATTGTTGTGTATGCCACGATTTTGTAATAATTGTGTCAGCGTCTGTGGCTTCGGTGATAGTGAGACGCACAGTTTCATAACTCTCCCGTATACCGAGTCGAGGGTTCGAAATCGGTGATTAGGAAGTAGACCGCTTTGCGTTGATTTATACGAAATGAGACATCGGCCGTTAAAAAGCAATGTCAAACTACTGAACTAACATTGTCTTGTAAATCATAAAAAGCCGGTAATTGCTAGGGGTGATTGCAGCTTCCTAAAACTTTCCCACTTTCCTAGCACCCATGTCATGTTGGGTCGTTCTGTGAGTTCAGGTCAGTTTAAAAAACCGCCTCGAAGAAGATTCGAACACAATACCACCGCGTCGGCTTACAGCCGTGCTAGACACTGCACTATATAAAAGATCAGAAGTCTCAAAGTAGGAACAGACTTTAGGGTATGACTTGATAAGCTTTCACATAGTCTAGGCCACCACATATAAGGTGGGGTGACGAGTTTTCTCCCTCATCGCCATTGCCTTCCCTGACATTTCTTAGGTAATTCTGAAAATTGTCTTGAACCCGTTTTATGAGACTGGGTTGTACTTGGTGGGACAAATATAATCCTTCCTCTGCTGGGGATTGAACAGCTGTCATTGAAGATAAGAGCACTAAAAACGATGCCCCTCTGATCCGCACGCGCGCATGAGCACACGCAGATCCACGTGCATATTTATTTTTGAATATATAGGTATTCATTAGCGCATGATGAAAACGAAAGCACTTGTTTTCGTAGTACAGTAGACAGCATGCTCAAAACAGGTAGGTGTGTAGGTGTCTACGTGTATGTACGTGTGGATGTCTGTCTGAATATGCCTACATACATAGATATAACCTAATGGCGTGGAAACGTTCAACTAAATATTTATGTCTTCCTATGATCTGTTCGTCTTTGAAATCAGTTTAAATGTCTGGATGTTCGCATCTTCTGAAGAAGATTAATCTGTTAATCACATTATTTTGTTTCTTTAACATTTTCAGGAGTGATTCCCCTCGGTTTTGAAGATTACTTATGTCAGCGATCCTTTTCATTCTGTTTGAGATAGATGTTGTTATCCCAGTTTGTGGGAAAAGGATGTATAGTCTTGTTTGTGTGTAATGTCCGTGCTTTGATCAATTCCCACGAGACTAAAACCGCGCAATCGGATTGTTTTTCAGTGTCGGAGCTAGAGTATGTAATGTTATCTAGTACCTGGTGCTTGTAAAGTCTCACTACACTTTGTATATAGAACAAATTTGAAAAATTAAGTACATGATGTCATCAAAATATTTGCTCCAAAGTCCATCGTGAAGCAATGTGCATCGAATGGCTGTCGTCTGCTGGAGCAATTCTTTGCACTCCAAACAGTAGGGTGTTATCAACGGAAGAAATAATTTTTCATATTTGTTCTACATACAAGGTGTAGTGAGACTTTACAAACACCTTATATGCTAATATTGACACATGTGTGTTTCGTTGTAGCCAAGCGGTCCTTTGTCATCTCGATTTTACATAGATCTTATCAGCCTCACCCCGTAATTGTCCTTTGTATATGTATCAGTTAACCCCAGCATTTTTTTTGGCTGTTTGTTACTTCTTGGCAAGTTTGCGTTTAGCAGTTTGCATTGCTTTCTGAACGACCTGCACTCATACCATTGTATGAAATACCAGCGCAAAGCGGTGTGCTTCCAAATCGCCAAAACGCGGTATGCGGGATTACAAATTGCGTTCGCAAGCCCTTTACCACAGCGCAACAACAACAACAACAAGAAGAATATTTTATAGCACAACGATGCAGTTTGAGAATCAGCTCGGTACTATTATTTTACGACTACATCGTTAGTTACAAGAAGTCAACGTGGCCGAATGGATAAGAACGCTGTCTCTTAAACGTCCGGTGCGCTGACGAATGTTTAGGATAATTCCCTACACCGATCAATTTGACTTAAACGTTGACTTCTCGTTCGCAATGCAATGGCAAACTACTGAACATACATTTTCCTAGTAAGTCAACTTGGGGTTGAGGTTGAACGTGACGTCCGGCAATGCACTTACGACGTTAACGTTAGTTTCCACAATGACAAGTGCAACAACTCCACGGGAAGCTGGCAAGACACTCGGGGGCATATTTGTATTTGATCAAAAATAACTTATCAAGCTTGAACAGGGTCCTAAGAGTGAAGTAGTATTCATATATACTTTTCTCTGTCTGCCTTTGCTTCTTTTCCCCATAACTGGATGTCGGATTGAAGTAATGAAACGATGCAGAATTAACGGCGGGAGAGTGAAAGTGTCAGATGAACAGACTCGTGCGTTTAATATGGTCAAAGGGGGGAGTTTTCACCTGCCAGTCAGTGTTTTGTTGTTGTGTAACTGGATGTCAAGTTCAGATAACACACGGCGCGGTATTAACCGAGGGAAAGTGGTTAAAATACCAGGATTAAAGAAACACTGATTTATTGGAAAGGTCAGCTGTGCAAGAATACTATCACAAATAATAAATGAACTTTGTTCGAACACAGCCTTCATTGGCAAATAAATAAAAAAAACAACAACAACATAATCACAGACTAGCGAATATAAATGTAACTAACTACATACGGATATTAAAATGAGTAAACAATCATATAATACAAATATAGAGGTATTGATTGAATCAAAAGACTAATATAGAAACAAAAATGCATAACATAAATAATAAAGGCAAGGATAGAACGTCATATAAGTTTATCACAGAACCAATAAACAAAGCTGTAGCATTTATACTCAACCGGCTGGTTGAAGGTCTAAATATGCAACGTCCTGTAAAGGATATGCAACCAGAAAAGCGACACTTAAAGCTTAGATGGATGAATTCGGGCTGCCTTTGTCTTTCGTGTAGGTGTTTGTTTATTGTTGTTTTTATTGTCTGTATCATGTGGGGCTCATGGTGAAAACTAAATAAGTGTTGTGAATCAGGAGATCTGGAAGACACACTGACAATGGAACGGGCATGCATTGGGAAAGCACACACGCTCTCTCTCTCTCTCTCTCTCTCTCTCTCTCTCTCTCTCTCTCTCTCTCTCTCTCTCTCTCTCTCTCTCTCTCACACACACACACACACACACACACACCCACACCGCGCACTCACAAGGCAATGGGCAAAGCAAGATGGCTCATCCTGCAGCCGAGGTGTAAAGTGTTAGCCCTGCACATATTCTAGGCCATGAAAAAATACCCAATACATCTCACAGTGTTCTCTTTCTTCGCCAAAAGCAACATAGGAAGGAGAAAACCAGGAGAAGAAAGTTACAAAGAATAGTAATGCAAGAATGGCATGGAAAGTACTACAAGAGACAGCAGCTGATAGGACACGTTTGAATGAGATAGTTGAGCGCGTTTGCTTCACTGCGTGACAATAAGTATAAGAAGAGAAAGCAGACCCCTCATAATCTGTAAGCGCCAATCAACTCCGATGCGCGACGTTAATTGATTAACATAAACAGATAAAAAGCCAGTAGCTACGACTGCACAGTGCGTACGGGGGAACATGATGTGTTAGCTCATCGCATTACCTAATCCCTTGTAGCCCAGCTCACCATGTATTTCCCCTGCAGCTAATGCTAGAATACAGACAGACAGTAGAGAGGGGATATGTCCACTAATATGTGTTGACAGGGCAGACAAACCGGATGGGGGAACTGTCCGTTTGAAATGTCATTTTGGATGGCGGGAGGGAGGGAGGAGAGAGAGAGAGAGAGAGAGAGAGAGAGAGAGAGAGAGAGAGAGAGAGAGAGAGAGAGAGAGAGAGAGAGAGAGACGATATATGTATACATATCTGTCTACAGGACGTCGCAGTTAATACCAGCATGTTTTGCTATTGTGATCTCTTGGCGTCTTTACGTTCAGTAGTTTGCCATTGCTTTTTGAACGACCGACACCCATATCATTTCGTAAACCCCCCCCTCCCCCCCCCCCCCAAAAAAAAAAAACAACAACAGAGGATAGAGAGCAGGAGTGAGAGAGAGAGAGAGAGAGATGGCGCGAGCGCGCGCGCGAGAGAGAGAGAGAGAGAGAGAGAGAGAAAAGAGAGAAAGAGGAAAGAGAAAGAGAGAGAGAGAGAGAGAGAGAGAGAGAGAGAGAGAGAGAGAAGGAGAGAGAGGTCAATATATTCGCCAAATAATTTCTCCAAAAAAAAGAGGATAGTGTGTGAGAGAGGGAGAGAGCGAGAGAGAGAGAGAGAGAGAGAGAGAGAGAGAGAGAGAGAGAGAGAGAGAGAGAGAGAGGTTAGAATAAATACAATATATATAAGCCCTGTAGTATAGATTGTTAAATGTTGAAAGCCTAATCATAGGGACAGCATGAACTAGATGCAGAGATTGAGTGAGGACATAAATGTGGAACCTGTTCTGATGACCATGTTTCAGTGTCAACAAGCGCTGGCAACTAGCCGCACCTACATATGTGTGTATATCGCTACTGCTGCCACTTAATGGGACGTACATAATGGCCCCAGCTAATGGTACTCTATTATCTCGGGCCATAGCATGATCATTTACTGGAAACTGTATGATATAATATATAAACGCTGTTAATTATTCAGTATGTGTACACTTGATCTTTGAGATGAGCCAGATGTATCAGTTGAATTTCAGCGATAGGATAAGAGAAAAAGAGGACATTCCACGTAATATCCAAATGGTTTCTGAGAGAGAGAGAGAGAGAGAGAGAGAGAGAGAGAGAGAGAGAGAGAGAGAGAGAGAGAGAGAGAGAGAGAGAGAGAGAGAGTATGCAGCATATTCGCCAAACAATTTCTCAAAGAAAGAGGAGAGGCAGAGACAGAGACAGAGACAGAGAGAGAGAGAGAGCATAATATAATCGCCAAACAATTTCTTAAAGAGGGGGTGAGAAAGTGGTGGGGGGAGGGACGTGGGGGTAAGGGAGGGATAATCGCCAAAAAGTGTCCCTAAACTGTATTGTATTCATTAAGATAAATATATAATGAACTGCAGGAAAGTAATACTGTAGTAATTTAATGAGCTGATGCAGTTGGAGGGGAAGTTCATCAAAGGTTTATAACTGAGTGTGTAAGCAAATTAATTGCCTAAATTAACTCGGCAACATTAACGTAGTTGCGGAAATGAACAATCATCCCCCATATTTGACCCTTTGCACTGTACTGCCTTGCAACATTGACTATGAACAAAAAGGGCGGAAATAGTTTGTGTGCTTCCGTGTGGTGTTATCAAAATCTGGGGTCTGGGTTTAATGCAAAGAGATTAAATTCGTTTCATTTAATAAATAATAGAAGCATAGACACATATTGAGACGCGCTCAAAAGTTAGACTGTCTGAACTTAGTGATAATGTGATAATATGAAAGAGAGATTTACTTATGTAAAATACTAATACTAATTACTAATACAAATCAGGAAAGCGCAAAGTTTTGGAATGTAACAATACAGAAATGCCAGGAAAAGGTAACTACTGAGGATGATGCACCCGCGAAGCGAAGCAGAGGAAGATACAGTCTAAATCGATTCCAGGTGTGGTAGATAATTTACAGAAAACAACAATAGATCATTTACAGAAAACAGCAATATGTAATTGACAGAAGACAGCAGTAGGTAATTGACAGAAGACAGCAATAGATAATTTACAGAAACCAGCAATAGATACTGTACAGAAGACAAATACATCTGGTTTGTGCTAGAGAGACATTTCAAAAGACAGCTATCGGGACTGTTTTCTGCACATAACAAGCTATTTGATGTTGATCGTAATTGTTGATTTAACTCCACTTGTTCCAAAATGACATTAGTGTCACTAATTCAGTCTCTAACATTTTGAAGCAAATACCTCGTGATATAAGAAACCAGTTGGCAGCTGTTGGCCGTGTATTCTTGTAATTGGCAAGAAACTCTTCCGTCGAACATTAGTGCGCTTATTCCTGTACCAGCTGTGTCATTTGCACCTGATGCCAAGAAAGCGGTCGGGGTTCAGATTCAATCAGCGACAGGAGACATGTTTGTAAAAAAAAAAAACCTACTATGGGATCGCGCAACCTAATAAAATGGACACTGCATGGTTTTCAAAGGCGTCTGCGAAGCAAAGCTGGCGAGTACAGGAACTGACAATTTTACCTCGTTATGCCGAGGCTTAGGTTATATGAAAGCCTGGCTATCAAATCCCGGAAAGCCGGAGGTCAGCATGGCTGAATGGTTAAGAACTCACGTTCTTAAATATCCGGTGTGGTGATGCCGAGGTAAGAGGTTCAACCCCTACACCGGACAGTTGGACTAAAATGTTGACTTCTCGTCCTTGACTTGGGGACGTAAATTACAAACACTTCTTGTCGGAGTGGGTTCGCCTGATGGCAAGGGACACTAGTAATAGGGAAAGCTAATCCACACGCACGATTCATTCCAGTGCTACTAGAAAGTAGTGTGTATAGACTACGCTTGAGAAAAAGCGAGCGAGCGCAAAATAAAAACAACAACGTCAGCAACAACAACAACAACAACAACAACAACAACAACAACAACAACAACAACCGAAAACAGCAACTTCCAAGGATATTCCACATTGTTCGCAATGTGCTTGTGAGCTGTGCACGAACTTGTCAATATAGTGGTCCAGGGTTTAATCCTCATTGGTGTCCCCTGGAATTGTTTCTTCAGATGTTTTAAAAGATAGTCCCATAGCAGATACTGCCGTTGAGGTGCCAAGTATTAGGTCTTCATATATTCTAGGCCGTGGCTAATGAGCTGGGGTGGTCAGTTCCCGCCCTTGTCGCCTTTCCCTCCAGACTGGTCACTGAAGATTCTTAATATTATCTGGACCCATTTTTGATCAGGCAGGTTCGACCCCTAGAGCCGCTCACAAACCACTGTGCCACCATGACTACACAGCCTCACAGAGTATCGGGGACAGTAAAGACGGCATGTGTGGTCACTCATACTTATTACTGTCATGTGGCGATCGACCGTGCATTCTATTGACCTTCTAGCACAGTGGTTCTCAACCGATGGGGGATTTGAATTTTAAATATTGAGCACAAATTAATCAATTTGATTATTGCTCATTGGATTTAGGAGGCCTGGTGTTCCTTGCCAGTGAGAAGTCCTGATCGTTTCGGGTCCACATCGATTGACGGACGTTAGTCGCGGCGATTGGGCAATCTTGAGCATAGCCTACGATGGGTGACGTTGTGATATTCTGTTATGATAATTTGGCTGTGTGTCCAACGTGTGCCGCGTGGTTACACACCCGCTTCACACGCCAGTGATCCGGGGCTTGTTTCTGGATCCGGTCAGGGATATGCACTACTGACGAGCTCAAACGAGGGCGAAACTCGAGTATAGTGCTTCCATATTGACGTGGATAGGCCTTAGGTTCATACCAGAATACGATCAGCGTTGCCAGTAGTGGGTTATGCTCAATATTTAAGATATACTATACACGGACACGGTGTACCTACCTTACAACCGAACACCACAACGGTGAACATAACTAACGGGGAAATCTCTCTCTCTGTCTCTCTCTCTCTCTCTCTCTCTCTCTCTCTCTCTCTCTCTCTCTCTTCTCTCTCTCTCTCTCTCTCTCTCTCTCTCTCTCGCTCTCTCTCTCTCCCCCCCCCCTCCAAAAAAAAAAAAATAAATAAAAAAAAATTAACAATAAGTATACTACGACACAACGAACTATGCTTTGATTATAATAATCTTCACCATGTACGGAACACACATTTTAATTTAGTTGCATGTCCTTCAACCCCGACATTTTGGCTGTTCGTGATTCCTGGGCACGTGTTACGTTCAGTATTTTGCCATTTCCTTCTGAAAGACCGGCTCCTATACCTTTTTCGAAAAAAACACCAGCACCGCTGTGTTTCAAACCCAAGTATACGGGATTGCGAATTGCGTTCGTAATACCTTCGCCACGGAGACATAAATCTAAAGAAAAACACAAAATGTGAAAATTTTACAATCATAAAACAAATTCTTCGTTGTTAGGAATTCGGTGAAACGTCGTTCTTTGTGTCCTAGTATACTTATTTTGTAATATTTTGAATCTTTATTTGCCCCTGTTATTTGTGTTCAACATTGTGGATTGTGGAGTTGGTTGTAAGGTATGTACACCGTGTCCGTGTTTACTATCTCACTTTTTCGCAGGAGCTACACTCAACTAACTGTTGTTATGTCCTATTGTTATATCCTGCTGCTTCTCTTATCTAATAGATAGTATGGCTGGGCGTGAGGACATATACTTTCCTTGGAGGTCAAAGAGCCGAAAAAGAAGAAGAAACCTCTAGCTAGAAGGATCCCCGGTAGTATAGTGGCATTCTCACAAGACACTGGTCGGAGTTATAAGCCAGGTGGTAGCAGAATTCTGTTTGCCAAGAGGTGAGGCTCTGGGGTCGATTCAACCTCACATAGTGAGCACCGGATCATTGTCTTCACGTTCCTGGAAGTGCCTATGAAGCAGGCGGTTGGGACAAAGAGACTCATCACTCTACTTAATGATTATGTGGTCTTTCATATAGTAAGAAATGCTCCAAAGGTAGACAGTCTTGACTTGGTCACAATATGTGAGATAGATGTGAACTACTTAAAATACTGGGGGGAATTATTCCCAGAGTGAATGTTAGGGAAACGCTGGTAACATCCAAGAAACAACTGCATTATACGGGTATATAAGAACGACAGGGTCAGACTTAAGCAGAGATGAAGAGATGTGACGAGAACAGGGGGAAGTTGCTGATAACACCAGTATCTGTATGGGGCTGTCTTTACGTTTGATTCCACAAGGTCGTTACAATAGACTTGTCATGTCATGTCTTACCTTCTGTGACGTGGGAGCCACGGTAGCGTCGTGGTTAGCCTGCTTCCCCGCCAGTTCGGTGGTCATGGGCTCGAAACCCCTTGGACACTAGGGTTTTGTTTCACTTGACCTGAGCTTCCAGGTCGACCCAGCCTAAACAGGACTACTAGAAAATGTTGTGGGAAGTAAATTCGTGACTACTAACTTACGTTCAGTTATTTCCCCTATCCGATATTTAATTACATTAATAATTTTAAAAAACAAAGTCGCTTGAAAGTCGACAGGGTCGAATTCATTGCGCCGGGTTTTTATCACACAAGGCTCAGTCTCTTTACGCAGCGAACTGCCGAAAGCGTCGCATAAAGCACGAACTCCGCAGCTCTAGCGTCGGCCTCCAGGAGTCTCCGAAAAAAAAAAAAAAACGCACTCGTGAACCGAAGGACGCGGAATTAATTAAAATAAAGCGAAATATCGGAGAGAGGAATGAAACTGGAACATGTTGTGGCATCTGGTCATATTTACGGAAAGAGAGATATATGAAGACAGCGAGAAAAGATTCTTCTCAGCTTGTTCACCTGCCACGGACAGGTATCAGCATACGAATTGATACATTCTGTTGATCTCGAGATGCGGTGACAATGATCACATATACGTTGATTGCATGATTATTGATGACAACCAACACTCACACACACACATATTACTGTCCTCATCTGAACAAACGACAACTGTTCAATGCAAAAAAATCTGGAAGATATTTGTTTCAGCGGGTAAATCTGCACAGGCTTAGAGACCCCATTAAGGTTGATTTTCAGCTGAATCTTCTGTGCGAGTATGAAGATTTATCTGAATGCTATATTGAGCTACTTAAGGTTTCCAACTTGACTACAGCTTGGCCCAATTTCCAGACCAGGCGGAATTGTGCCACAGGAAGGTAGTCTTCGTGACAAGTTTCATCCAGCTGGTTAGGCCTTGCTGAGTGAGGTGTACAGTGACGGTTTAACGTTACTGAGCTGGGATAATGGCTTGTCTTAGTAACAAAATCAGTGATTTTGTTTTGTAGATTCTGGACAGGAGCTGCGTAAAGTACAATTCACATGAACTGATCATTATTGCAGACGTGACGATGGCTTGAAACATGTTAATGTATTTAGGTATTTCGTCATTATCATGTGCCATGCCGATAAACATGGACGGTCATGTTTCGCCACCTCACACGATCACCAGAGTCGTGGATCACTTCCCTGTTCTCGTCTCGACCATGCCACGTGACCAAGTCATCCCGATATTTACTTCTCTGCCTTCCCCTTGTTTTCCCCTCAATCTTACCAGTTGTCGCAAAGTTTTGTAGGTTATTTCTTCTCATAACGTGTCCAAACATGCTGTCAGTCTACGTCTAATTTCTCTTATCAGTTTAATGTTTTCATTTGTTTCTTGTAGGCCTTGCTCACTGGTTTTATGTCTGTCCATGATATTCTTTGCAATAAATATTTGGGGACGTCAATAACAACAGATGGAATGTGTATTAAGGAAGTTAAATGCAGAATGTCACAGGCACAAGCAGCATTTCAAAGACGAAGCCTATTCTGTGCAATACATCGTCAGTCGAGGCGAGAAAGAGTTCTTAAGAGATATATCGAGCGAATTATGATGTACGGAAGCGAATCAAGAACAGTTAGCAAAGTGAGAAATTATGTGGAAGCTGCAGAGATGTGGTTTTATAGCACAATTGCGAAGACGCCTTGGATTGATGTAAAGAGTAATTAAGATTGCTTGAAAGAAGTTCACTCACAAAGAGAACTAATTACTCGCATCAGAAGCAGACAGTCCAGGGCGTGTCATGAGAAGGGTGAAAGCTGGAGTTTGTCATGACAACGCAACAGTTATATGGGGGAAGAGACAAGAAGAGAAGCTGCTGAACAGTGTGGTGTCATGTCATGGAGGAGCACAAGTTTCATAAATAACTGGCAATATAAGAGGCAGAAGAATATGAACAGACATGAAGTCAACACCACATTTCATTGACTAGAAGAAGAAGAACATTTGGTAGTTACGAAAGCTCAAAGACGTCCAACCTGCATTCCTAGAGTAAGTCAGCGGAAGCGAAAGTCAGAATTGGTAGATAATTTTATAAGCGGAAGTTAGAATTGGTAGATAATTATAAGGGAAAGTTAGAATTGGTAGATAATTTTAATCGAAAGTTAGAATTGGTAGATAAGTGAAAAAATGGACTTTGCCTTAATAAGAACAAAATAGACATCGATATACTGTAACTTGTGACCAAAGGCTTGCGAACGCGATTCGTGAGCCGCTTACCAGGCGTTCGAAACGCAGCCGCGACTGATTTGTGCAGCAGACCGTGTCGCGTTGTGTTATAACGTGTTGGTATGGGAGCCGATCGTTCAGAAAGCAATGGCAAACTACTGAACGTAAAATTTGCCTAGTACATCTCATCTCATCTCATCATGTTCCTCTTGTACCTTGCGGTGTCGAGGTGAAGTATAAACATCGTGAGAGTGCCCGATTATGGGCTTCATGTATCGATATTCCATGGACTCTGCTATTCCCTCCGTCCAACTTTTACGTGGTCGACTGGTGTTGACTGCAACGTCCTGCAAGGGATATGCACCATTAAAAAAAAACTGCATACAAAATATACACAGGTTACTTAGCTGATTGAATGTCGAAGGATAATATATCGCCAATGGTAACCTCCCACTTGCACAGAAGGATGATATATCTCCATACTAGGATCATCGTGTTATTTGTTTTGTTTTATGGTATCATCCACAGTTTCAATGTTAAATGAACGAAAGTTTATACTATACTACTTGTTCACTTGATTGTGTACTTATTATGTTTGGTCTAAACCTAATTTTTGTTTGGCGCTGAATCAAGTTAGTTAAAGTAATGAACCCTATTACATACTTTAAGCAGCATTTGGCATATTGTGCCAGATCCATAATTTTATACGCCCATCGCCACTCTGCGAGTGATGGGGCCAGTATCACGCTGGCTGACTTAACTTCCCAAGAAATATCTTGGTACCGATTTATAACTGGGTTGACCTGGAAGCCTAGAATACTTTTCAAAATTTGCCGCGATGTAGATAAAATGCACTGAGTTTATGCATACCCATGATCAGAATAGACAGAGAAATGAAACACTTGCCGAGCGAATACATCCAACTGAATGCCCCAGCATTTTTTGGCTGTTTGTAATTTATTGGCAAATTTAGGTTCAGTATCTTGCCATTGCTTTCTGAACGGCCGGTATGCATTCCTGTATTATGAAAATCATACGCGAGGCGGTCTGCTGCCATATCGCCCGCAGCTGTGTTTCGAACGCGGTATACGGGATTACGAATTGCGTCCGTAACACCTACGCCACAGAGCCGTGGAAAGAAGTAGAGATGATAAAATATGAAGGTAAAGTCACCTAGTGACGATACTGCCGTTGAGTAGTGAAGTCTTCGGTAATCTCATATAAGCTGGTCCACGACATAATGGCCGACCTCCGTGGCGAAGGCTTTACGGACGCGGTTCGTGACCCCGCATACTGGCGTTCGAAATACAGTTACGCGCGATTTGGCAGTGGATCGCGTTGCGCTGGTTTTTTACGAAATGGTATGGATGCCGATCTTTCAGAAATCAATGGCAAACTACTAAACGTAAACTTGTCAAGACATTAATGTAAAAACTCATTTTCTACCTATATAGTACCTTGCGGTGTATGGCAGGGAGGTCTTGAGCCTGAAGAATTAAGGCCGCCTGACTATAGTCTGTTTACTTTTTGTCTGCCCCAATGGAAAATGATGAGATTTAGCATATAACCTTATCATTATGTCCACCCAACAAAATTTTATTTTTTGTTCTGGAGATTTTACAGCAGATTTCAAAGTTTGTTTATATGCGGTATATAATTTACGGGTCAGAGTTGAAGTGCACATTATTAAATGTATTACGGCTTCACACAAAACATTAGCGTTGAATAGTTAATTTTCTCGTGGGACATGGGATTGGCCTTATGACAAGAGCCTTGCGTAATGGAACGGGGCATTACTATAAAACAAATTTGTTAGCGAGAAATCACAAGTTTTTCACCAAAAGATCAAAGAAATGTCGCCGTTTTCCACGATTTAAGTTGCTTTTGGACCTATCAAAGATATATTCCTTGGGTGGGGGTAAATATAAGACGGCAGGAACAATTTCATAACTACGCAACAGACAGTTGTCAAAACAATTGATCATGAATGAAGGCATTCAATTCTGGACAGACTATAGTGCAGTCGCCGCGAACTGTGCAGGTTAGAGTTTTCTTTTTTCCCCCGGCAGAACAAAACCTCCACACCTTACCGAGGATTCGAACCCGGGTCTCCCGAAGAAGAATCCGACATTCTAGCGACTCGGCCAGCCGCTTCTCAATATATTAACAACAGCAAAAAAAAAAAAAAAAAAAAGAAAGAAAAGAAATGCTGGTGTTGACTGCAAACGTCCTGTAAAGGATATACAGCTACTAACTTTTTAAACTCGACATAATGGGGTGGAGACGAAAGTAAACACGAGGCAATACACAAGTGGAAGTACGTTGCTAGCCTACTATGAAAGCGAGTCAGTGGTCGAAGTCACCAAGAACATATATGGCGAAGGAGCACAAAACCACGCCGCATCCAGGAATTGTGACTGGTGACATTGACCAGATTAATTGTTAACGTTCTGCCCTAGTTATAATTATATACTGTACATTCATCGCCGTCGTCATCTCTATGATGTGTTCTGTCAAATGCATACGTGCGTATTCATACACTCGAATAAACCCGCAAAATCTGGTCTTTTATGACCAGGGCCAGTTGTAGACAAGTACATATTCTAGACAAGTACACATTCTAGACAAGTACATATTCTAGACAAAGTGCATATTCTAGACAAGTACACATTGTAGACAAGTACATATTCTAGGCAAAGTACATATTCTAGACAAGTACACATTCTTGACAAGTACATATTCTAGACAAGTACACATTCTAGACAAGTACATATTCTAGATAAGTACACATTCTAAGCAAGTTAATATTCTAGACAAGTACATATTCTAGATAAGTACAATGGTAGTTGGGAATTAGACACGATTGCCCGGGTGACTCAAACAACTGCTAGCCACCCCAGGGATGTAACCTAAATAATAATTGCATGCATGTCTTCTGGGTCTTAAAACACTAGCTGTATACACATTGTCCATCTTTACAGCTTCAGAAGAACCACTTCATCATCGTCATCGTGATCATCATCATCATCATCATCGTCATCATCATCATCATCATCATCATCATCATCATCATCATCATCATCATCATCATCATCATCATCATCTTCTTCTTCTTCTTCTTCTTCTTCTTCTCTTCTTCTTCTTCTTCTTCTTCTTCTTCTTCTTCTTCTTCTTCTTCTTCTTCTTCTTCTTCTTCTTCTTCTTCTTCTCCCCTCCTGCTCCTCCTCCACCAGGTCCTCCTCCTCATCCTCCTCCACCCCATCCTTCTCCACCCCATCCTTCTTCCTCCTCTTTCTGTTCTTTTTCCTCCTCTTTCTCTTCTTCCTCCTCTTTCTCTTCTTCTTCTGAGGGAAGTGCGTGACCCCTAGTTATGCACCATAAAGGTCAATGTGTCCGACCTTGGCATGCATTAGTGTAGTGTTCCTCCGCCTGGCATATTCCATCCAAGGTAGCGGGCCCTATCTGCCCAGTCATATTGAAAGCACACAGGCAAACACACACATTTCAATCTCGCGCAGAAGCCACCGCAGGCCGTAAATATATTTTGGAAATTGAACAGGAATTAGCCAGGCAAGTATACTCTCTGTTTTAGACATAAAATATAATTATCTCAAGAAGTGTGGGGATTCCAAATGCCAGTTTTAATGAAATGTCCTTCCGATCCATTATCCCGCAGAGATATAACTGCCCGGGAAGCTTGCACCCCAGCGAGGCCAGAGAAGTTTATTGCACACGGCGCAAGCCAATCTCAGATCACTAGCTTCTGTATACATCTTCCATAACCTACATACAATATGTGGTTTATAGAGGCTGCGGGTACGCGGTCGGGGACGGGATTCGCCGATCTGCATGGATGTACAGGGTGCGCATTTGACGTGGAAGACCCGATTTGGCAGACGCAATCTAAGTGTAATTGGGCAGACATGTCTAGCTTTACATAAGCAGTGCATTTTCGGCTGTTTGAAATTTGCGGCTGTTGTTATTGGACCGCGGCGCTATTTCTAATGCAGTATTGTTTGTGTGTTGTCGTTTAACGAGCGATACCACTTGCATTTTAACCATGTTTTCTGGTAGTTGGCAAAAGGGTTATTTTGTTCAGTCTACGGCAAAGCTTGCTGTCTTTTTGACTTTCGTGAATCCCAGATATCTTGTAATGTGTTATCTATAACTTTATACATTTGTTCTCGAGCTCGCAGTTGGTGACGGGGTAGATGTATCCTCTATCAATGAAAAAGAAATATAGCCTATAGCCTACAGGACACCCTTGGGCAAGCTGGGGTGCACGTCTTGCATAACCAGAGTAACATAAAACCACCTGAACAGGTGGCGGATTAACTTGGTTGCACCCTACAGATAGTTATGGTCTCAAGTTCACGACGATACGCACAGGGTCTGAGTTTAGGGACAATGGCTACGGCAACGGTCCCGTATGATCTCTTCCAAGAAAAACAACAATATCTGATTACCTTCTTTAAAGATGCCTAGAGCGTTATGATTCGACATCTCACACAACTTCAGATACTCTGGTGGTCAATTGAGATAACGAACCATTACCGCTCATGCATGTCGTCATGACACACGATGATGATGACACCTGCAAATCCAGCTTCTTCAGCAACCACATTGGACAACATAACTTTCGTCCTTTTATTGCGCATTTGAAGTCAAGGCAATCAAGAACGCAGAGGATACAGGAATCGCGTGTGGGCATGTTGGTTCTTGTCTCAACTGAACCCAACTCTCCCAAATTGTTGTGTATTGCTGCCTAAATATGTGCATGATGGCACACTTGAAATCGGATTTCATTAGGGGAGCTCTGATTATCATATTTTTAAGGTATTACTTTTTCAAGTTCTAGATATGTATCATGTTAACAGTCTCGAAAAGTACACGCTGTCACTCGGTTAGTACAGAAACCACTCCGACCAAGACTGTCCCATGGTCCATCCTGGATAGTTCTCATACTCTGGCTAAGAATTGTGCCGTTAAGACTTGTGCCATGGTCTCTTTGCGATTAATGCTTCTTGAGAACTACATATTTCACAGCAATTCCTCATGATGACAGTAGATTATCAGCACCCACGACTTGCCCACCTCGCATGCCGGGCTTGAGGATGCTGAAAATTAAAGCCTTGCTTGTGGACCAGGATTGAACCAAGACCTAACCAATCACTGATTCTACCGTATCACGAGATAAGTCTTGAGGTTCTGTTCGTACGGTAAATTGTTTGTAAAGTGCACCACATGACCTATAGGTTCCCATAATACAAAACAGTCTCAATTCTTTTTATCAAACAAATTGTCGTGGACATAAATCAAGACGATAAAAGGCTGATGTCTCAACACACAATAAATCAAGACGGTAAAAGACTGTTATCGCAACACACAGTGATACTATTAAAGAAAACACTTCCTGCCACACACATCGTGTACTCCGACACTCTGGCACTTCTTATCTTCTTTGGGTGTCTGGTCTGGGGCAGACATTAAAATAATGCCCCTTGCGGCCTCTCTGTCATATCTTTTAATGCAGTTGACGCTGGTGATTCAATATTTGTTGCCCAGCTGTTTCAGCTCTCTCTCTCTCTCTCTCTCTCTCTCTCTCTCTCTCTCTCTCTCTCTCTCTCTCTCCTCCTCTTTCTCTCTCGTTCGCTCGCTCTCTCTCTCTCTCTCTCTCTCTACACACGCTAGCCCACTAGACAACAGACAGACAGACAGACACACGCACGCACACACACACGCGCGCGCGCACACAGCACCCCACCAATTTATGCCTTTGTTTCTGTTACGTTGCATACACATTCTCGCCTGAAACTAATTTATGCATTTTACTCTTCTGTTGATGTGGCTCATACATTTCATTTGTATTTTTCTTATGATTTTGGTGAGTGATCTTGCTACACCTGTAACTTGAAGAAGCGAAGGAGAGTTCTGTAACACAGTCCCCATGTAGAGGTTACGAACGAACGAACGAACGAACTTCATTTTAAAAGGGTAACAAATTGGGCATGCAGGCCCGTCTTACATTCGGCCCTTTCGATCACTCATCTTTCATTCATCAAATGTGCATGTTGCATTTACATAGGAAAAAATAACATTGTCAAATTGATTTTGTAAGCATAAACAATGCATATTACGCATGGTACATTCACATGGGGGGGGGGGGGGAAACATTGTCAAATGAAAGTTGTAAACATAAACAGTGCATATTGCAATGTTGTGAGACACATTCCCCATCCACCCTCACACCCCGCAGCCACCCACAGATCCCCAGCCACCCACACATCCCCCACTCACCCACACATACCTCCACGCACTCACACAGACTCAGGCAAACATACATGCCGCCACCCACCCACCGATCCCTCACCCACACACATTTCCCCACACACACATACATCCTCCACCCATCCCATAACCGACACGCACACACTCACCCACATATTCTCCACTACACACCCACACACCCGCAACCACCCAGCAAAACACACATCACAAAACCACACACATACGCCTGTCAACCCACACAACCCGCACCTATCCATACATACATCCTGCACCCTCACAATTTCCCCCACCCACCCACACACACACACACATCATCACCCTACACCTACTCACCCACCCAATATCCGCCACCTCTCAACTACACATCCTCCACAAATACACACATCCCCACCCACAAACACATCTCCCCACCTGCCCACACATATCCCCCACCCATAAACACCCAAAAACACACACCTCCCACCCACACGCACCCCACCACCCACATATACCCCACCCATCTTCCAACAAACACACACATCCCCCAACCACACACTCATCTCTCACACACACACATCCACCCACTCACGTACTCATCCATCAACCACTCACACCCACACACCCATCAACACATACATCTCTCATATACCCACCCACCCACACACACCCCAACCACCCAGCTAAATACACATCCCCCATCCTCACATACATCTGTCATCCACCTGCACATCCCAACCTCCCCCACCCCTCACACATCTCCCCTCCCACACAAAAGTCCCCCCATAAACACATTTCCCCCCCACACACACACATCCCCACATGCATTCCTCATACACATCCTCGCCCACAAATCTCTCACCCACACACACATCTCCCCACCCACCGACACATCCCCCACATACAAACATCCTCACCACCCACACATGCATCCTCCACCCACTCACATTTACCCCATCCACACTCACACACTCCCACCCACACAGACATATCCCATTCACAGACACCCCCCACCCACACTCATCCCCCACACCCATTACACACCCATCCCCCAACCCACACAATCTCCTACACACCCATTCAGCCACCCAAATACACATTCCCTACCCACACCCCCTAACCCTCCAACACCCACATACTTCCAATAATCCTCCCAAATATTCCCCCCCCCCCCACACACACACACACATCCCTCACACACATATATCCCCCACCGACTACACATCCCTTCACCCATCCATGACGGTGAGAATCAGCAGTGGTTCGAATCGCGTCGGTTACTTATGGGGTATGTGAGCCGGCCGCTCTGAAAGCAATGGCAAACTACTGAGCGTAACCTTGCCAAGAAATCAACAATCAGCTGAAAGATGCCGATGTTGACAGCGATGTCCTGTAAAGGATATGCAAAACAATTTTTTTTTTAGTATGGGCAGCAGCAGCAGCGGTGATGAAAATCAAGATGATAATGATGTGAAACTTCTTCCCAGCAGTCATATATTTTTGCCAGCAATGTTCACTCACAATGAACATTGCCACAAACATGGTATGTGTTAACATCCTATGGAGAGAAAAAAAAAAGCTGCGTCGTGGGTGAAGCAACAACAACGTTAAATGTAACAGCAATAGCAGCAGCAAGAACAACAACAATATGACCCAGACAGTTATATCCTTGCAGATACCGTCGCCTGGCGTAAAAAAAAGAGTTAAGCTCCGGAGCGTGGGCCACTCTCCTCTCTTTACTTCTCGTTTTGTTGGCCGGGGTGGAAGTTGGGGGGGGGGGGGGAGGGGGGGGGGGCTTTCTTCTCCCATCAATCTATAATTGCACACATCACCTGGCGCATAAATATAGAACAATTTGCTTGGCACGCGTGGCCTCATGCGTCCAATGGCTGAATTAGCAAGTAGTCATATGTAGCGTTCGAAGCCATCTATCATGATCTGGATCTCCAGTGATCAGAATAGCAACAGCACTTTTTTTATATAGCAAAACCACCCCCCGGGGCTACGTGAGAGCACACTTTCTTGCGGGTCTGCGTGGAATAGACGAGTGGCTGCTTTGTACACATTTTCGTGTCTTTACAGTTGTGAGGTGGTGCCTCATTTCAGTGTTGTTTTACGATATACTGGAGAACAAGGGTTCTCAGTTGTTGATCTCATGCCCCATTCTAAGGCCGACTTACGATTTGTGACAGTGCTGTCAGCTGGTGGGCATTGGGTTGGATGGAGACTGTTGACCACGACTTATCTAAACCCACCGGGGGATAGGGAAATCTGTACCAACCCAGGGAATCATTACACTGAATCATTACATTCTGGCCGTCTCCGTGGCGAAGTGTTGACTCCGCCTGCTTCGTGCTCCGAATGTTGTAGGTTCGATTCCAGATTACATATTTCGGGTCACGACTGCAGGCTTCTCTGGTGTTCCGGTTGTCGTCGCTGGAGCTGCCGAGTCCGTGATTAGTGCCAGGCTTTCGGCAGGCCGCCCTACGGACAGAGACCGAGTGATATGGTGTAAAACCTGGTGCCTGAAGTCATCCTCTGCCTGTA